>JAMZAV010005344.1:0-41786 GCA_024449915.1 Sweltsa coloradensis | reverse complement strand
CCAGACTCATTTTTAAACATGACCTTTTAACTAAATCAAAACAAAACTTTAATTCTTAAATAGTCTACTATTGTCTTAATGAAATACCTTAATGATAGATACACTCACAGAAATTCCCGTTGTTATTTAATATTATGATTGAATGATTAATAAAATGAATGTAATCCTTTTCAGTAATTATTATTTCAAATTTATTATATATTATGTGTTTCCAAAATAATTACAATTTTTCATTATCTTTGAATTAGTAAACTTGATATTATATTACCTTTAAGGACACACACACACAAACACTTAAAATTGTGCTGTAAGAAGTTTTTTTTTTTTTTATTATTTTTTTATTTAACGTTCTATCCTATTCAGTTATAAAAACTGATTTACAAAGGAGGACAACTAAATAAATCTAATTACATAGATGTAGACTATACATACACTATACAATAAGAAATGTTCAATTTGTCCTAATAAAATTGAAATTGAATTTGAAATAATGAAGTTAACCTGATTTGATAGAACTATATCGTGCACGAAATAATTACTCAAATAAAACATCAATGAAGTTTTAAATAAAAATAGGCCTATGTATTAATTAATACAATTTTGAATTAAAATTCAAGTAACCATAACACTTTTTCGTGTATAATTTGTGTAATGCATTCAATAGTTCTGTCAAAACTACATTTAAGTCTATATTTAATGCAATTCAGAAATTTTAAAAAGTACGTCCCGACCGGGGCTCGAACCCGAGTCTCCCACATTCTAGGTTGGCGCCTTAGCCAACTAGACCACCTTGACGGTAATCTTTTAACTTCTGAATATTGAAGTTGCATTATAGATCTAAATAGATGAAACAGTACTGCAACGAACATCTGTTGACTTTGAACTGACCACGAAACATGATTTATAATGTTATTAGCTATAGGGCTAGGATAGTCATTTATTTAAATATTTTTATAAAGTTCTCTAAACCTTTGCCCATGAATGATCAATTCTACACGAATTGTTCGATTGTGATCTGAACTAGATGTGTTTAAAATCAAATATTTTCACATATTTTGTTATGGTTAATAAATACATATTTTTCTTATTCTTGCCATTTTTCTTACACCATTTTTCTTGACATTTTTTTTTTTACAAAAAATCAACTATACTTTCGCTTAATAAAATCGAGAACCGGAAATTTACTACCCAAACCATTTTTGTAAATGTATTTTCTAGAAATTCTAAATATCAGATCAAAAATTTTGCAACACAGCTACGTCAAAGCATTTGAAACGTGCCTCTCTCAAAAAGTTGCCTACAGACATTACTAAACTTAGAGAACGGACGATCAAACAAGGCCAAGCCTTTTTTAAATTCCCGTATAGATGAATCAACAGTGAAAAAATCTAACTAAACTGCACAAAGAAACAATGTCTTTATCAAACCAATAAACAATTTGTATCTTTAAGCAAATATTTTTGTTTTTAAGCACATATTTTTATGTTTTTAAGCAAATATAAAACACATATTTTGACAATTTTAAGCAAATAATCATCCAAGCTCTAGTTACTACCTAATGCAGGTACAAGCGCGGTTACCGTCTCGGTGGTATTGTTGGCGACTTGGCGTGAGATCCGATTTCGTACCTCGGTCGGGATGGCCCTTTTTATTTCTGAAATGAATTAAATCTTATCAATTCCGCCTACGGGAGTGTTACCCGACCAACCAAAACGAGAAATAAATTATTGTCATTACTTGTCCTCCCGGCCACTTATTTATAATTTACAACTAACTTGACAAGGATTTAATATTGGTGGGCTTCTGCGTCGCCGAGTACACTTTCGGAGTTTTGGACTTTCGGGGCTTTAACCTTTTCGGGGCCATACACTTTCGGGGTTTTGCTTTTTCGGGGATTTAACCTTTTCGGGGCTTTACACTTTCGGGGTTTTGCACTTTCGGGGTTTTACTTTTTCGGGGATTTAACCTTTTCGGGGCTTTAACCTTTTCGGAGCTTTACACTTTCGGGGTTTTGCACTTTCGGGGAAACATTTTTCTCATGGTTTTGTACTAACACCACCAATACCCTCCTTGTCTCGGATTCAGGCTGAGGGGAGCGACGACGCATCAGGTCCTGCTCAGACGGAAGTCACAGGGAAACCTCGGGGCAAGAGATGTCTAGGAGGCTTGATTCTCGCCTTGGCCCTGTTCAGAACCACTAGGACCACCACCACCACCACAACCACCACCACCACCGCCACCACCACCCTGGGCCGTCTCGTGATGGCACCGCTCAAGATGTTACCGCCACCGGAAGTGGTGAAAGTTAGATCCGCGAGGAGGGTTGGGAAGTACCTTCTCATCGCAATGCTACGAGGGGAGTATTGTAGTGTGCTCAGGAACCAAGCTACGCTGATTTGCAGAACTACCAGAAGGGCGGACCTTAGCACAAGAACTTACACTATCTTTGACCCATAAAATTTAATGACTTTGGTTGTCATCGATAGAAACACATTGCTTTCAAACATTAGTTTATGTATTTATTTATTATTTGTCTCTGTAATTTGTACACATAATACAAAAATTACAGAATGAAGCAGGAAAGCAGGCCTATTGTGGCCCATCCACCGCATGCAGTGATCCTGGCCATGCTCTAGAGAAATTCTACCCCGGGCCCACACGGGGGTTATATTGATGTCATCTTATAACTGCATACTGTTGTTGAATATTATGAATAATAAACATAATACAAAAAAATTGGATTCAATTTTACTTTGTTCTTATTTAAATTTCACCCCACACACCATTTCAGTCAGCATTCTTTTAAAACACTTCATATCAATAACTATCTTGGCTGTGCAACAGTGCTAGTTTTGGCGTGTGTTTCACATTTTGACCCTTTTCACATGCATTTGCACTATTTGATGAGTGATAATGAATGAAATGAAAGACAATATTATAACATTCACCGTGTAATGTCGTATTTGTTCACCCGTCGAGGTCCCATAAGCTTCTGATCTTATCTCCACCGTATGAGCTTTGATTCACGGTAGAAAACTGTTCATTTGGAACTTGCAACCAATCCACATTGGTTACGTTGAAATGACATTACTAGTAATGTGCAAAGTCTGCAACAGAATTAAGAACTTAAATGCACAATTTTCTGCACATGAAATTTACTATGATCACATAAAATAACTACTACATTGCTCAATGGTTGTGCAAAAGTGAAAAATCACAAAACATGAAACTAAAAAAAACATTTACTAAAAAAATATGCAAAGACATATGCAAAGTTAAAATTACTCGAATGTTTGTGTAATCGTTGGTTTGTGGTTAGCGTCTCTGTTTCCAATCAGAAGGTCCAGGGTTCGATTACCGCTCTAGGCAGTAGTTTTTAAACTTCTGATTTGGTCCCCAAACGATGACTTAAGAGTCGTCCTAGCAACGAGGCACATAATAAATTCAAAGTTGTTTCTCGAATCGGCCTTGTTGCTTCTGGCGTTGATTCGCGGGTGTTCGCAATGTCCATACCCAATGATTGCTATATTCCTATCTAAAAAATATCAACTTTTGGGTGGTTATCGCTCACTCGTCGATTGCGTCAGGTGGCCTACAAAAGTGGCTTGGTCGCTTTTGTATATGTCCCCTGTAGCAGGGATTGGATACCCCCGGGATGGAATACCCCCGGTATCCCAGTTTAGGGATAGGATACCCCCGGTATCCCAACTCTAGGGATGGGATACCCCCCGGTATCCTAGCCTAGGGTGGAGTACCCCACGCAGGGCTAGGATACCCCCCACGATATAACGTGTATTAAGACAAAAGGGGGTACTTGGTCCCTAGGGCTAGGATACCCCCACGATATAACGTGTATTTAAGACAAAAGGGGGTACTGGTCCCTAGGGATAGGATACCCCCACGATATAAACGTGTATTTAGACAAAAGGGGGTACTTGGTCCCTAGGGCTAGGATACCCCCCACGATATAACGTGTAATAAGACGAAAGGGGGGTACTTGGTCACCTAGGGATGGAATACCCCCTACGATATAACGTGTTAAAACGACGAAATGGGTTACTTGGGCCCTAGGGCTGGAGGCATAGAAATAAAGGTTTTTAATATAAGCCTTTTACAGGTATTTAAGTTAGGGCCCATACTTGTATCCCCTAGCACAAAAATCTATCCAAATTACATTTGTATCAGTTTGTTATGTTTTATGTTTCGTCCTCGTCTAATTAAATGATTTTATTTCATTTTTTCTCCAAATGTCATTGTTTTTTGTTTTTTTACTGTTGCAAACAATAGGGGACTGGCGATGAAGGCCTTCAATACTAAATTTGTCATAGAGAGTTGATGTTGGTTTTGTTTTGTTCGTAATTCGTGTGTGATGATGTAGTGCAGAGTATTTTTGTGATTTTGTTTTGAATGGGGATTTTGAAATTTTTTAGTTTTGTTTTAAATTGATATCTACGCTTTTCTTCAAATATTTTTGAAATAGAAAATTCATTAAAGAAAATTAAATTTTAAGTTAAAAAAAATACTACTCTCTATTTTCTAATGACCACTCTCTCTTCAATTAAAAAAAACAAAAACATCGAGTCTCTATCTTAATATTTAGTATTATCAAATCTAGATCCAAGATAAATAAATGGTCTCAAAAAAGTGTATCCTGAGATACTGCTAGTAAAGTTTGACAACAACTTTGTAGTTTTTAGTTATATTACAAGCATATTGAGAACCGAGCATACAAAAAAAATAGTTTAAATATATTTCTTTGTATATACATGTGTCTTAAACTGAATAGAAAAAGTGACAAAATGAAGATTTTTTTTTTTTTTTTAATTTCAGTGGTGTAGGGGATAATAGTACCACAATCAACAAGTAACTATAGAGACTTGGCAATAATCACCTACAATGCGGTACCAAAAAGCAAGTCTTTGGGCCACGAAATGTGTTACATTCTATTGTTAGTTAGTAATACCATAGCAATTATTACTTCTTTATTAAAATTTTATTTGGGGAGGTTAATAACTAGTTGTAAAACCTCGTTAACCAACAGTATGAAAATTCGTACAATCAGAGGTACGATATATTACAACTCTTTAAGAATACAAAAACGAAAAAGAAGCACTAAAATGGAAATAAAACAAACAAAATTCGAAAATTAATTCCATTGCAATATCAAGGCCATGAATTTAAATAAACTAGAAAAATGCTAAAGTCCCGTCGCGTGTTGAGCGAGCACCGGTACGTGCAACACGACCCGAGTACGACATTCCCATGTTACATTACCAATAAGTCTTTAAAGTCTTGACCGATTTAGCTGAAAATTGTAAAAATAGGAGAGAATGGATAAAATCCACCGCCATCTAGAGGACCTTGACATCATTTATTTGGGAAAACTATTTTAACTCTTTGTTCACAAATAATACACTGTTTCCTCGATAGTATTTTGATTACTTCTAGGTGGCAGTGCATAGTGACCAGAATTCTCGTGCGACTTTTCGTTGCCATGGTAACGTTACTTTTGTTATAATGTAATTTCTATCTACACTACTTAAGGTCTGACCGATTTAGCTGAAAATTTGTAAAATAGGAGAGAATGTTGTACTTATTGACCTTGCAAAAATTTCATAACGATCGGAACATTTTGTGAGAACCCCCTTTCCTCCCCTTAACCGTGGCTGGTTCTGCCCAGCATGGGCCTCTATTCCTCCCCCCCCCCCCCTTAGGTTAGAGTGGTGCATTTTGACCTAACGGTTGACGCGTCCTTAATCCAAATGAAACAAATATTTTTTTTTTTTTTTTTTTTTTTTTTTTTTTTTTTATAACCGGACGATCGGATTTTGTTCACAAAAACTATACAACAACCCGCCTAGGTGGTATGTACATGTGTGCAAAATTTCAGGTTCGATCAGAGAAACGGTGCGACCTGTATCGAAAGCCAGTAACAGAAAAAACAGACATTCGAGCCATAAGAGTCAAGAGGAGACGCTCGCTACGCTCGCTCAAATTAAATCTAGAAAAATGCCAAGCAAAATAATTCATTGAAATTCACATTAAATAAAAATTTAAACAAAATAAATAAAAGGTTAATACTCAAATGAACGCACTCAGGTGTTGATGATTTCTGCTGAATGGTTGGCAATATCATTACTAAATTTTGCATGGCTGTTAATAAAGTACTTTGATATTGAAATTCGCAACCGGTTGGAACAAAAAAGCTTTAAAGATCCATTGCGAGACATAATAACATAAATGGGAAATCTTCAACATGGATTTCAATTCGGGAAATTCCCCACAAACCGTTTATCTTACGATAAAAAAATTAACCTGCGCGTCTGTGCGTTCACATTGATTTAAACGTTGATATTATCTAGTCTTTATACACGATATATCGTGGGGGGTATCCCATCCCTAGGGACCAAGTACCCCCTTTCGTCTTTATACACGTTATATCGTGGGGGGTATTCCATCCCTAGGGACCAAGTACCCCCTTTCGTCTTATTACACGTTATATCGTGGGGGGTATTCCAGCCCTAGGGACCAAGTACCCCCTTTCGTCTTTTAACACGTTATATCGTGGGGGGTATCCTAGCCCTGCGTGGGGTACTCCAGCCCTAGGGCTAGGATACCGGGGGGGTATCCCATCCCTAGAGCTGGGGTACCGGGGGGTATCCCATCCCGGGGGTATCTGGTCCCTGCTACACCCCCCTTAAAATCAGTTATATGACTGAGTGGTTAGACTACAAATATTATTTATTTATTTTATTTTATTTTTTTACCAAAAACAATAATATTGCGAGAACACACATGCATTTTTTAGACCTTGTTTTTGGACAGTTATCATAGGAATGTTCATCGTAGTATGTTTTTATCCTGCAATCAACATAACATACGACCATGTGTAGTTTGTTGGACCTTTTAAAATCACATAACCATAACATAAAATTGATTTAATCTCGTTAACTACAATAAAAATATTCCGATTACCAGATTTCATTGTTTTGCCCTAAGGTCATGTACACACACATGCTGGTTCAAGAGGGCTCTTGTTTCTAGCCAACTGTGCGTATGGGCAGTTCGTGGCTGTTTCGCTTCTCTCAGTAATTTTATTCCAGTCATCAGATGTGCTCAGAAGAAAACATGAAATTCACCTGGATTATCATTGTTTTGTGCCTAGTAGTTAGGCTTGTGGTATGTATGCATTTGTTTTATAAAGCTTTGCACATTTTTATGGTTTCCTTTTTTTACAAGAAAAGGGTAAACTACATTATTATGTGACGTTTCACGTAACCGTGACGAACGTGCAGGGTTGGCTTGGTCGCTTTGGTTTAAAAGCCCCCACTGAAAATCAGTTATATAACTGAGTGGGTAGACTCTAAATAAAAATGTATTTATTTATTTAAACATATTTCAATCTAGGCTGCTTTGTGGGCGCTTTTTCAGACGCGTTGATGGATGAGCATATTTGACGCTTTATTATTATTTATTTATTTTATTGTTTATTAAACGTCTATCATATTCAGTTATAAAAACTGATTTACAAAGGAGGACAACTAAATAAAATCTTATTACATAGATGCAGAAACAACAATAAACTACATTTAAGTAAATATTTGAAATAGTAGCATTACAACAACAATGCATTAAAACACAACAATTTTGGTAACAAATAAAAATGATATAAAATGCATTTAATGAATAAATCAAATATGAAAAAGGGTGGAGAATGAAAACAAAAGAAAAGAAAAGAAAAGAAAGAAAGGAAAGGAAAAAAGGAAGAAAAAAGGAAAAAAGAAAGAAGAAGAAAGAAAGAAGAAGAAAAAAAAACATTAAAAAAAGAAAAATTAGACGATCCTACTAAAAACGAATATGAGATTTGCCAAAAATCAGGAACAGCAAATCAGGAAGTATAATCAAAAACTTTCGCGGAAGAACACCACAGAACGCGAAATCTTTATTCTTGTGTTCAATCTTCATTTTTGTGTTCAAATCTTGATAACATTTTAGTCCAAGAAATCTTGACTCATATATATAATATCAGATATTTTATTATTTAAAATTGTTCAGGGTCAAACTGATCACAGCAATGATACAGGACACCCAACTCAAGTTGCAAGCTCCCTCAGTGGGCGGCAACCAGACAATCTAGGCAGAAATTTAAATGCCAAATAAACAAATGCTTTTTTATTTTGTTTATTCCGCCATTGTTACCATACTAAAATTATTTTAAACGATTTTGAACTGCATTAATCTCTTTGAATATATCGACTAACAATAATGAATATATTCTGAAAATGACGTTTATAGGAAAAGCGTAACCATGCAGCTCAGAGAGCAAACAAATTTAGTAAGTACGATTTTTATGATAAATAATTTCCGATTGCATTACAAAACGTGACAGATCTAAGCTAAGATATTTCAAAAGGTATCCGAAACTTAAGTTAAGAGTAGCCGTTTCAATCGCCAGATAAATTGCTTATAAATAATTGTATAAATTGTATACAAGCATAGACCCAAGCTTGATAAGTGTAACACGTCATCTTCAATCTTCTCTTAGTTGGATCGTTGTTACGTTTCGTATGCTAAAAGATAAATAACATGTTCAATATAGGGGAATTGTTTTTTTTAAATTGGTATTCACCCGCTAAATTCAAAAATATATTTCATTCAGGCCTACTAGTTATGAAATTAGAAAGTAACAAAAAATTATTGTGTCCACCATGACCCAACAAAAATTTTCAAATTAAGTAATTTTATTTTCGAGCTACTTCTCATGGGCAAAAATCTCCCATAAGAAATAACATGGGGACGATCTTTAAGCCTCGTGACCTTAGAGGATTTTGATTTTTTTAAATGGCCTTTATTGACATACAAGACATAGCATTTTCTGTAAATCTGATTTTTATTTTGTTTTGTAATTTGGGCAAGTGGTTCAGTCAAAATATGCTGATTTTTTTGGAATGCATACATTTGCGTGTTTGAGTGTATATTTGTGCACAGTTTCAAGACACGATGTTGTAAAGGGCCATTTTAGTTAAAATGCTTTATTATTTATGTGGAACAAAAAATTAGCATGTTAAAACTGATGTAAGAAATTCTCAAAATTGTCCATTTTCGCTAATCTTGGGATCACTCTTTCGTGTCAAATCACAGTTATATAATTTTTTAAGCTGTCATTTTAGTGTAGTATTATCATTGAGTATATAACCATCCTTAGCTAGAGACGTGACGCCCATGTTAAATATTGTACCCAACAATTTCTGTCTCACTCATCGAGTTCAACTCTGCACTGCTACGAGCGCTACGAAACGCCACAAGAGTTTCGCTAGCTCGTGGCCGCGCATGAAGTTAGTAAGTGCACCCATAAGAGGTTCGCCCCACAATTTCAACGACGCATCCCCCACTCGACGGTCCAGATCGTAACTACGTAGATGCGCCCGGCCGGAAGTGTGTCAACTCCACGAACTAACTCGAAAATTATTGCGCGCCTATTTAAAATAATATACATTTGGGCAAATAAATTTCGTTGGTCCATTGTAGAATGATTGTAGATATTACAAAGCAGACTTGCGAAATGGTTATCAATGGAAATCTTTACAATACTATAGACGCAATAGTATTTAATACCAGTAATTTTTATGGTTGTTAAATTTGAAGTATTCATTACGCTCCATTCCATTCATATGTTTGGTTCTATTATTATAATTATATGTATTCCTTTTGACAAAACGGGACGGGTGTCCCACAAGTGCAATACAATATAGTGTTAGAATATGAAATTCTTAATAAACATGTTTTTTAGGGCGCGGAAGTGGTTTACTTTAGCAACAATAAAATACATTACATGCCTAAACCAAAATTGTATTTTTACGAATCTCACTTCTAAATGGGATAGGACGATAAATAAATAACATTTAAAAATCTTCAAAAAATACGCGATATTATAGTTAATTCCATACGCAGAAAACAATAGTATGCAAGCTTGGCTGCACCAATGGGCAGCACAGTGCAGGCAAAGATCCTCCTTTGGTAAATCAGTTTGAAGGAATGGCTAGGACGTCTAAATAAATCAAAAATAAATTAAGGTAGTGCCTTCTTGTGTGTAAAATTTATCTGGAAGCTGACTCCACAGACAATGAAATAAATATAGTAATTCCAAGAAACCATAGACATGTTGCTCGTCGTTGTTAACTTGTTAGCAAATGCATTACTTTGTGCCTTTAAAATATTTTCTGGATTCCTCTAAGCAATGTTGTACCTGTTCAATCAAACTATCATTAATAGATTGTTTATACGCACAAGAAACGAAAACAAACACGCAACAACAAATAAACTGGATAATTTAGCTATTTATCTACATCAGGTGTCAGGAAATGTACGCGCACTTGTATTGGGACGTTAAAAATGTACAATACAAATACCTTGTTTGAGGTATTTCTTCTCGTTGTTGCCTTCGAAGCAATCGAGAACACCATTCATATTTTAAAATTATTTATTATAAAGAGATTACAAGTCAAACAATCAATAATTCTAGGAATCAAATTGTGACGATGAAACATCGTTTTTTAGATTGATAATTGTGAAAATACAATTACAGCTTAAATCTGTTTTTGTCGTTAGGCCATAGGGACTAAACTAAACAGACGAGGACATATTTTTACAAACCGACATATTTTTTACAAACCGACAAATTAATCCAGAGAAGATGTAGGGATGTTCGATTTTGTGCTGTGAGCGTTTGAGTGGACTTGTTGTGCATGTCTAGCCCTTATTCTCAGAAAACATAATCTTTTGCCTCTGCGCAAGAAGGGAATGAATTCCTTTTACCTGGAGACCAATTAATACCATTGCATTGTCTAGTTTATATACTCAATGGTCGTAGTATATATAGGTGGTCGAACTACGTGTCTTGCAGCGTAGAGTTGTGAATGGGGGGGGGGGGGGGGGGGCGTTCAATTTGTGTAGTGAACTGTCCAGGTAATCATAACTCAAAGGATAGCTAGATAAGTAACTAGAATCGGAGTTGTAAATATTAGCTGACACTGACATTAATTGTTGGGTTTTCGAAAAAACGATTTTTTCGTTTTCATAAAAAGAAAAATGCACACCACAATGCCATTCTTATGCTTTTATTCCACGACAGGATGTTATTTAAACCTTATCTAAGTCAAAACATCTTTTTCCTAGCATCGGTAGCATGTTTTCTTTAATAAGCTGGTAAATTTTTATTGGTTTTGATCTACTTCTTTGAAAGCATTTAAATAAGCCTTATAATATAACCGGTTATTACAACTACTAATAATAATATATTTAAAAAATAATGTTATACATACATTTCTTCAATACCAACTAAAACAATGCGAAACGAATCCTTTTAAATGGAAGTCACACAATTTCCAGGGTTTGCGTAAGTTTGTGTATGAAGTGACTTACTAAAAGTTTGTTGATGAAATTTGCTAAAAAACATGGTTGTTTGTGTGATGATTTTTATGAAAACAAAAATAATAAAACTTCTAATTTCTTAACAGGTTTTAAATAGAAATAGATTTTTTCGATTTGGACTTTGTTAATAATAGATTAATTGAATCACCGTGATGTTTCTTGGCTGAAGACAAAAATATTGATAATCTGAGACGTAAGGCAAAATATTTACAAAGTTGTCGCTTCGATCGACTACTGTCGCACTAGTTAGTAAATAGTTTTTAGTTTATACGAGGATGTGGGGAAAGAAAGTCCCATACTGATTCAGAAACCAAGCTACGGGCGGAGTAAGTCAAGGAAAAAGGGGGTTCTCACATAGCGGTCTTCGACCCCCTGGTTGTGGTTTGACACCCAAAATGTCACAGTACGTTAAAAAAAAACGAAATTGAAAAATTAATGACATTGTAAAATGATTTGCATCAGACTATTTGGGATAATTTTATATACGTGGGCTTTGTTTGTTTTGGTCGGAGGTATAAGGAATTTCTCTCCCATTATACCTATCTATAGTGCCGTTTACTCGCGAGTAGAAACACATTGTTCTCTTCGAGAGCGGAGTTCTTTTGTATGTCAGCTAACTTGAATCTATACCAATATCAGACACGAGGAGCACAACAAGCCCGAGATGAGAATAGATTAGAATAGGATGTCATAAAAATATTTAATTCATAAATTAATAAAAAGTTATCCAATACAATCATTTACTCTTGAAAATCATTATTAAAATCAAAATCAAAGCTATTACAAAAATGGATGATTTTTGCACGGTTTATTCACTTTGATGAAAAAAATCGGATATCATTTACGGTTTTTAAGTATTTTATTTACCATTATTTCGTATAATGACAAAAACTTAAAAAACCGTAAATATAGGCCGATTTTTGCGTTCAAAGTGGATAAAACTTGACAAAAAATTGATCCATTTTTGTCCCACATAGCTAGCATTTTATTTTGATTTAAATAATGATTTAAGAGTAATGTTTGTAATGGATAAACTATTCATCATTGTTATTAAATAAATAATTTTTATGACATCCTAGTCTAATCATATGGTCAATCATCGGGCAGGTTGCTCCTTGGGAATCTGAAAATTGTAGTGTGGCCGGCACAAACAGTGTGCAAAGTGAGGTCTTCCGAACCTGGTGAAAGACAAAACAACAAATATATGATTTCCTGGAATTGTGATGACGATCGTGAATGCTCGGCGAAGAATTTCCCTCCCCCAACATTTACTGATGGATTATAGCTGTACAAACCAGGTTTTAACGTGGAATGCAGAGGTTATACTCTGGAACGCTTTATTAGCGTAAATGCGCCACCAAGCGGATAATTTGTGTTTAATTTACCAAGCTCGTGAAAAAGACAATTATTTTAATTATTGATAATATGTGATTTGATCGCGCAATGTGTGTAGATCTTTAAACAACCTGTCAATAATGATTCGATTGTGGATTTAGATTTAAATGATTTGCCGACGTTAAAAACATCGTTGTTTTGTAGTGTGTGCGTGGGATATTTAATGTTTAAACAACTTAAAAAAATTTAGATAAGTTAAAAAATAATAAATAGATCTTCGTGATTTTTTCTGGCTTCTTGCTAGCTGATGTTGAAGGTGGACTTTTTCTATTGAATCGCCTTGAAGATTTAGCAGAGCATGCCTGGGCAAAAATTCTACCCGGGCCAGAAGGGGTAAAGAAATGTTAAAACACAATGCAAATACCGCGCCCAGGGAAGCAGAGCATTTGAAAATATCTACTTGAATCTGAAAACGATTTCTATTCCTTCCAATGACAACAAAACAAATCATAAAAACTCCGTCTCATACAGTAATTGTACATCATTATAAAGAAAACACTAAAACGCCCAAACTCAAAGCGCGCGACTCGGGTGGTGATGATTTCTGCAGAACGGTTCCCTTGATGATATACAGTATCTATGGAAATTTGCACAAAAATTTGTACATGCACTTAAATAATTCCCGGAGTGAACAAATTGAGTAAATTACGGAGATTTCACGAATTTTTTAATCAACAATAAGGAATAATTACGAATACGACGTACGGTATCTCATAGGAATGATTCTTATCAACGTTTAGTGAGCAAATATGATAAGGCAAATTTTATTAACCGTTTACGAAAAAATTGAAACTTAGAAAGGTCTCAAACATTTTTTAAATGTAAAATTACACATTGATGTCGATAGTGATCTGTCGTCAATATGACGAATGAAAGGTGCCTTGATTAAGTTTATTGCGCAATATTGTAACAAAGTCAAATTTGTTATGTAAAATGAATGTTCATTATTTTTGTGCCCGCGCTGTGCCCAGCGATGCTGCTAACACGCTATTTGATGGTGTTTTTTATTAATATCCTTAAAATGTTGTGCTTTAGCTGCTTTATGGAAATAGAAAGCCGGGCTCTGGTTCACTTGCCAAATTAAAAAAAAAAAAAATTTATAAAATGTTACCTCCTGTATATACTTCCCTCATAATCTACTTTCTTATAAGGATGGCTACCTACAATAATAGCATTTAGCCGCAAATAACTTCATAAAATTGTTTATACTGACAGTTTAGACAAACCAAACTTTAGAAATTTCAAATAAAAAATAGATAACGTTTTTGTTTATTTTATATAAGTATGGATTAATATCTAACATATATTTTACACTAGAAAACCAAATTATCTGTATGGAATTTAATATTAATCACGAACCATAAAAACGAAATGCTGATAATGAAATACACAGAAACTCATGCAACGGGCCAGTCTGGACCTGCTCTCACAGTTTGACTTGCTTGTTGTGCAAAAACAAATCCGGTCCCTGGAAGAAGATCATAATAATTGTCTACAAAAAATATTTTTATTATTCACTACAATTCAGAAATAAAAAAGTCCGCCCCAACAGGGAATCGAACCACGGATTTGTCACAATGAGTTAAGAGATACAAACAATATAAATTACAAATGTTGCTGCTGGAGCCCATAACCACAAGTAGGAGATGACATACTATTGATCTCCTCATACTCTAATGATTTTCACGTAAAATTTGACAAAAAAAAGTGACGGTTCAGAGATCGAAGGTCCCCTCAATTTTATCAAGATCGCATATGCCGTTGCCCGGTTAGAGCGCGAAAAAACAGACGAAAAAAACAAACAAAAAACACCAGAGCTAATTTTTTTGGGGGGTCAGTGAAAATGTAAGTCTTCGCTTTGCTCATCCAATAAACATCTAATTATTGGATGAGCGTAACGAGCGTAGCGAGGCGCAGCGAGATCCATCTTCACTACACTGGAGCAAAAAAATCTGTAATGTATTTTTTTTCTTTTTTTGTCGTATTTTTGTCTGTTTGTTAGCACGATTCCGGCTAAAACCGATACTCCGAATTGCGATGAAAATTGTATGGAGGCCTGCGAAATTTCTGAACTCAGAAACTGCAGTTTTGAGCACAACGGAAAATTATTTCTCGTGAAAATCGCAATTTTACGATTTTTTCGATTTTTTTTTTTTAAAATTCTTTGACTTATAAACACCTACCATGCTTTGTCCGATGAATGCTTTTTCACAGAACACTTAGTTTCAAGAATTGATTTATTCATGTGAAAATTTGAGCGGTATCAAAAAGCTATTATACGAAATTCTCAATTTTACGACTTTTTTTCGATTTTTAAATTTTCTTCGGCTTGTAACACCTACATGCTTTTATCGATTGTAATGATTTTTTCCCCCCCCCCCCCCCCCCCCCCCCAAAGCCTTAATTTATGAATTAATATATATTCGTGTGAAAATTGAGCGTTAATCGCAAAATACTCGTTAGAAATTAGTTGGACTTTTCTATGAAGTATGACCTATCTCGGACCCTTGGCTACTATTGTCCCGTACCTGAGCGAGACCCTCCTTTAATTACTTCCGCTCGGGCTTGTGATCAATGGATAATCCTGGAAAAATATCCGTAACTAAAAATATTGATGTGTTCAATAAAATCACACTATTAAATATAAACATATTTTTATTAAAAAGTTCTTACTTGGAAAGTGGGTTAGATGACAGACAGTGCATTGACGAATATACCACATTTATTATTTCTGTAGCCTCTATTGAGCCATATTGTTTGATTGAATAAAAGTGGGTCAAAAGGTTACAGAAAAACAAAAAAAGTGGAGAGTCGTCAACTCACTATAGTCAGTTAAACCTCAATTTCAAAAAGTAAGCATTTTGTAAAAATAAAGTTTATAAAAGATTATTACTCCCGAAAACTAGAGGGCGAGCTCTAACGTGAGGGGGGGAGGGGGCTATGTCGACACAATAAAATACATGCAATTGCAGTTCATCTGTTTATTTATTTAAAACATGTTTTTATTGTATATAAAAATATAAAATGCATCGAAACGAAGCATCGATAGATATTCAAAGCAGTGTTCAATCAAAATGGGTTTCATTTACCGCCTACCTAAAAGAAAAAATGAGGCTAACTTAATTATGAATTTACAAAGAAACAGGAACAATATATTTCGTTTACTGTTTCACTCTAAAAATCTAAATTGGTAATTTTCGAGTAGGTCTCATGGCAAAATCTCCCATAAGAAAAGTATAACATGTATACGATACGATAGGATATAAGTATGTTGGTAAAATATAGGCGGTAATTTGGTGGTTTAAAAGTCCATTAAACTAATTTTGATCAATTAGTCGTTCAAATAATAATTGTCAAAAGTTTTAGTCAGCCACACGTTAAACACGGCTTTTCTACATTTCATATTATTATTATCCACCCCCCCCCCCCCCCCGGAACAATAAGATCGGAATGCGGGCTCACGCCAGTTTTCTGTTATGAAATGGTTCACTTTCGATATTTATCTCTGCCGAGTTTCAGTCTCTCTTTTCAAAACACGAACTAACAAACGATGCCTAGATAATTCCGGGAATCTCTAGAAATTCTTATCTGGGAAGCCCTGTTATAAAACACTTGTAGAATTATTAATAGACGAGTGAACCGGAAGGCATGAGATTCAATCATTCAAGAAAACGGCACTCGTGATTGGTGCGTGTGTGTGTCGTTCTAGAAAATCAGTTAAATCGGCTGAATAGATTGTCTGAAATTTAAACAGATATCGGGCGAGTTAAACTGAGAAATGTTAATAAAATAAGCTAGATCCATTGCGATATAAATCACAAGAAATGATAAATTGAAAAAAATAGTACGCAAATGAATAGGACAATGTGTTTTGCTTTTGAAAAAATAATGCCTCCTAGATGCTAGGAGGCATAGGAAAAAAATATTGTAATTGTTATGCAGGTGACGAATCTTGCACGCTCAAGGTTAACCACCAAAATTCCACTCGGAAATTAAAAAACCCTGCAATCTTTACACGTATTTCGTACTGCGCTATGTTTTCCATAGTATTGACCATATGACGAGGCGTATGCATTCAAAAAAAAGTGTATACTTTTTAAATTCATCAGAAATTACAAAATGTTTCCTAACGGGGGGTTCTTGAACCAAGAGTTGTTGAGTTCCCGGGAATATTTCGCATTCAAGTAGCATTGCATTGCCAGGTCTAAGTGGTCACACCTCCACAACCCACTACATCCTTTCACCCACTCCTGACGCATTTCTTCTCACTTCGCACCTCACGCACCGTCATTCTCCCATCACCGCTTCTCCTTATATTTATTTATGTCGCACTTACCACACCAACGCCGTCACCTATACAATTAAAATTTTGTTGTTTCGCTAGGTATGTTGGTGTATTGAAAAAACGGAAGAATGAGAAAAAAGCGTTTCCCAGTTTTTTCCCAGACAGTCGGAAAATTTTGAACAATAATCCCAAATTGTTACCACTTATTCAATTACATTATAGTCTACAGAAGTTTGATTGAAAAAAAAGTAGCATATTGTAATTTTCATATTAAATTAATCTACACATTTTGATTACTAGAATGATTGCTGACTTGAATCTCTGCATAATAAGTTAAAATTAGGATTTTTTATAATTGGGTTAGTGTGCTGGATTGGTTCGAAGCTCAACGAGAAGAAAAGAATTTTTAATGTCATTTAGTTGTTAAAAAATATATCAGTAAAACGCGGTGCGTGCACATATCCTTTACACTGATGTATACAATGGCTAAATTATCCAGTTTATTTGTTTGTTGGCGTGTTGTTCCTTTTGGTTTTATGATTAACTATATTACTATTGTTTATCCTGGTAGTGGAGCTTCCACACACACACAAGGCGCGAACTCCACGTTTTAATATTGCCTGCACTCAAGCTCTGCGCATTTGTTGTAGATATCGAAACATTTATTTATTTATCGTCTATCCCATTTAGAAGTGGCATCATAGAAATACAATTTGGTTTAGGGGCATGTATGTAATTTTATTGTGCAAAGTAAACAACTTCCGCGCCTTAAAAACATGTTTATTACTTTGTAACAAAACATATGATGGACGGAGCGTAATGAAGAGTTCAAAATTAAACAACCATTAAAAAATCACTGTATTATATATTACGTCTACAGTATTGTAAAGATTTCCATTGATGACTATTTCGCAAGCCTGCTTTGTAATATTACAATGGACCAAGAAATTTATTTGCCCAAATGTATATTATTTTAAATAGGCACGCAATAAGTTTCGAGATAGTTCGTGGAGGTTGACACACTTCGGCCGGGCGCATTCTACGTAGTTAACGATTGTGGACCGTCAGGTGGGGGATGCGTCGTTGAAATTTGTCGGGGCGACCTCATGGGTGCACTTACTAAATTCATGCGCTGGCCACGAGCTAGCGAAAACTCTGTGGCGCTCGTAGCGCTCGTAGCTAGCAGTGCAGAGTTGAACTCGATGAGTGAGACAGAAATTGTTGGTACAATATTTAACATGGCGTGACGTCTCTAGCTAAGGTTCCAACTCAAGGTATTATGCTCTAACTGATGTGGTAAAAATATTTTTGTGGGCTAGTAGCCATTTAATATGTGTTTTCTTTGACCAGGCAGAACAAGTCACCACAGAACCCCACTTCTCAATCCGAGCAAGTATCCAAGTGGGGCCTACGACAAGAAGAGGTTGCGTAGGCGGTCTGTTTCCTTTGCCCGGCGTGGCCAATTCTTATTATGGTTAGCAACCTCCCCCGACACCAAGGCAACAAAAACTACTACCACAGTAGCTGCACCGCACTTGTGATGGCGCCACTCAAAGAAGCAACAAACAATACTACCGCAGCCCCACAAATGATGGCGCCAATGATATATGCACGTATGTCTGACCCGTTTAGATCCACGAGAAGGCAGGCAAAACTTGCTGTGATTGGAATGTTGCTCGGTCAATACTGTACCGCGCTTGTGAATTCTGGTAGGCCGTCTTTAATGTGTCGTAAACTATGACCATCAGCTAATTTATCTACGATCTCTAGCCTAATTGAGTTGGGTTTTATTTAGCCTTTGATTTAGTTGAATTAAGATGTGTTCGCAAAATGCTGAAAAAAATAAAAAAGCTTATTTTAAGATTGGCTTTGAAGATGTCGTTCAAGTTGATGCCATGTTCAACTCAGCCTAGCTTTCATGTTAGCGTTGACGCTAATCATAAGTAATAAATAAGCCTTTAATCGAATAACTTGAGTGTGGATTATTAAAATATATTTACCACTATTATAGTGTTCCTAGTGGTATCACATGATAACGACTTGTCAGATGTTCACTATTGATATAGCTTGGTGGTTCACAATGTCAATCGATAACACATAAACTGTTAATAATTTTATCTAATAAATATGTTTGCTATAATTTATTGCCATTTTTAATTTTATTAGTCTGTCAAATTGCCACTGTTGTAAAATGGTATTTAAAAAATAGCTGGATACAGCATACCTAGTCACGACCTTTTCAAGTCAAAACTTGCTTTTATCCGCTCTAGACAATAGACATGTATAAGATTAAGATTGTAGAAAGTAAGAAAAACATCAAAATATCTTCATCACTTCAATACGAGATTTTCATATGACGCCCACACCGACTGTCATGGCCGACTGTGGGCAAACATTTCGTTGGCGCCATATAAACACAATTGCTAAAATGGTGGATTTTATTGAAGATTCTTTCAATATTACTGAAGAACATTAGCTATCCGATTATTGTCATTTTGCGTGGTACGAAAATTTAAAAGTGTATACTCGATTAAATAGACGTGATTTCTTCCTGTCCGCCAAGGAGATATGAATAATGAAAGGAGGCAGCATGGCGTCATCAAAACCATAGCCACTTTGAACGACAATGGTGGTCGGCGAAAGCCTCGAACCCAAAGCAATGGTCGTCGGTATTATTAAAGCTCATTGTCAAAGCTATGAACATTTTAAACAAACAAAACGCAGCACATCAACAAAAATTACATTTCACCTCTTTATTATTCATTCTCATATTGATACAAGAGTCTTTATCAATGTTTTAAGTATTTTATCAGTTGTTTCAGTACAGCCATTTTAACATGGCGGCCGTCGATGGTAGTCGCCATATTGGTCAGCACCAACGAGAAGCAGTAAATACTGCGAAAATCTCTAAGTTTAGTAGCCGCCATATTGGTCAGCACCAACGAGAAGCAGCAAATACTGCAATCGGACTGGATCAGACGTTCAAAACGGCCACGTTTATTTGTACAGCCACAGATAGCGCATGCTGTCTCCTTACATTATTCATACCTCCTTGCTATCCGCCTATCGTAGCCATGTTGAAATTGCATTCGTTGCACACCAGTCGCCCAAAGTCAGTAGATACTGCGCCGCCCAAAGCCTTCCTGAAACTCTTGTTTGAAGTTCTGAACGTTGAGTGTTTTAATATTAATCTCATAAGTGGCATTAACCGTAAAACATATCCCACACATAACAAAAACTTGTAAAACTACAGCCAAACCTTACACACTCAAAAGTAATGAGATCTAAAAGAAGTGCCAAGCTTAAGTAAGTACCCTTCTACATTTTCGCACTCTTACTACATGTATTAGCTTTGCCCCATGACTGCATCCTTGTGCAACTTTGCAAGGATTGGCTGTGGCGCCCTAACGGGCACCCAGATTTCCCATTGCCATAATTCAAGTTACACTATGACACTCCACGCAATCCTCAACATAACAATGCAACAAGTTAATTAGTGTGACTTAAAACAAACATAATCGTTGAAGTAAAGTTCAAAATTTGTCTACTTTATTGGATTCAATGCAAGTTGTCCCGTAACAACACTATATAGGTAATATTATTTAACAGGAACTATAGGTGAAAATATGTGGAAAAAATGTGGTAGAAGAATTATGTAATAGAGAAGGGTGCGAAATAAAAATATAAATTCAACTTTTGATATCTATTTCAGTTTCACAGTACAGTACAGAATATAATATTGTTTCACAATCGAAATGACAAGTCAAAATATGTAATGTCAGAATTTGTAACATTGTATTTCACAGTTCAACGTTATCATACTAGCGAAAATGTAAGCTGTTAAGTTATCAGTTTAATCTTGCAGCACATTGTATAATAATATTGAAGTCTGACAAAATTTTAAAATTAAATGTTTTGTTTTTTAAAATTAGTCTGGACTTAAAACCAATAGATTGCTTGTTCTGGGTGAGGGCACAGCTTTGAGAAATAACAACAAAGACAGAAGAAAAGTTTTGAATTCGAATTTTAATTAGCAAGTTAACTTAAGTTTCCTTTTTAAGTGACTTAGTATTTTTTATCCTAAATCAATGAAATATCTCGAATAATAATATATAAATGGAAATATTTAGAAGCGGAGTATTTCTTGCCAAACTTGAAATTCTCGATCAGTATTTATTAATAATTGATTGATAAGGTTACTAACAAAGAAATAAAACTTGAAAACAAAACAAATGTGTTATCTTTGTTCAGCCCGTTGCTGGTGAAAGTTAAAGGATCATTCTGTGAAGGTTTAATTATTTTGTATTGTCTTGGTGCCTTTTTAATTGCTGTGTTTCCATTTAATGCGTGTGTCAAAGACCTCGAAGATAGAAGATTTTGTTTTCGCATAGAGTATCTTCACATCTCCACAGTGCTTTGGTTTCATCAGTACGACAGTAGGTTGTAAGCTGTGTTCTGTTCAGCGATAGTCTCTGTTGAAAAATAAAAAGGTATATGTAAATAAAAAAGTGTACAAAATTCTAACAATGCATTTCTTTATTTAATAATCATTCCAAAATGTTCCTTTTATTAATTTTGTTTTGATTGTAGTCAATATTTTTGTATCTATTTGCACTTAATCACGACATGATTGATTTCATCACACAAATACGATGCTTTTTCCATCAAATTCCAACTCGCAACCTTCTCGTGGTTTGGCCCGTGATTAGGGGAGTTTTCTCCCTGAAACTAATGGCGAGCTCTGGGTCGTCGTCGGGGAACTTTCCCCTTCCCCTTGACTACCTCCCCGACGGCGACGACAATGACAACACGGACGGATGATGACACAGACGGAGACGACCACGACGTGGGGAAACCCATGCCCTCCCCATACGCTTGTGGCTGGTTCTGACCATCACAGGCCTGTCCACCCCTTATCCCCCCGCGTCTCCCATTACGTCCCTCCCTTCATCTCGATTAGCCAAGTTGCATAAATATGAGACGTTAAGCAATATCCAACATCAACATCGAGCACAGGATATTATGTAGGAAAAATTATTGTGCTTAGGCCTATATCCCTAAGTCTACAAACAAGAGACAGCTGCTTAGTAATTACCAGACGTTAATTTTAGTTCCGTACACATTCGCATTTGCGGACTAAAGCTCCACAAATGTATTAATTAATATACTCACTTTTAGCTAATCAAAATAGAAAACATCAAATCGTAAGAATACACAATGAAAACAGTAAAGTAGCTTACCTTCGTCGGTGACACACCACCAACAGCCGTCGTCGACGATGCACCACCACCAGTCGTCTTCGCCACCACCACCACCACCACCACCTCCACCGCCGCCACCACCAGTATTAGTATTGGTGTTGGTAGTAGTAGGGGTGGTATAACGAGTAGTAGTGGTAGTAGTAGGGGTAGTGGTCCAGGCATAGGTTGTTGTAGGGGTCGTCGTACTGGCGCTGGTAGTACTACTAAATGGATTGGTTTGGATGGAGGATGGCAAGGCAGTAGTGGCCGATGTTGAGGCGTAGGTGACATACTGCCGGGTAGTGACGGAGACTGGGCGGCCGGTCCCAGTGTACGGCTCTGTGACTTCAGAAGCGTATTCCGTGGTAGTGCACACTGTGACGCGTTTATTGGGCTTCCTGGTTGTTTTAGCGGCGGCTGTTTCATTCCTGGGACACAGCTTGTTGTTGGTCTTCGAGCCGATGCGCGCGGACTCACAGTACTTCTTGAGCAGCTTGGTTCTTGCGGCCTCGTCACTGGACACGCCCTGCAACGAGATGGAAAGAATAAATCATGGACATAATAATAATAACCAATGTCTCTATGTGATCTGTTGACGTTGTTTTACCAAAATCCCTAATTCCAGACCTGGCTCCCAGCGTGGGGCAACTCTTAGCGTTAAACCGGTCCATTGAGAGGATAACTGTACAAGAAGTGGTCCGCAAGCCGGTCCTGCCTCAACCAACTACTAGCCGGCGGTTTATCCGCGGCCGCTTAACCGGTTCCCACTCGAACACCGAAGTTGAGCAGCCTCGGGCGTGGTCAGGGGGAAAGTTGGTTTACCCTCTGCCCTGAGTCACACGTAAACCACTGGTTAGAGCATATGGAGAGTTCGAGAGCTAGTGTAACGGCTTCGTACTTCTTGACATCTGCTCGGCAGTCCGGGTTAGTGGAGAAACAGATATGACGGTCAATGTTACACCGTTCTTTTGGATCGGACGTAAAGCCGTTGGTCCCCTTAATTGGTACTTTTTGAAATGAGTAGGCTACGTGCCGGTACCGGGTTTTGCCTCCTCCCTTCTGTCCACCCTTCATCCTCTCTAAACACCACTCATCGTCTCGAATAGCCTTGTGCCTTAATATGAGACGTTTGACGTTACAAATCAATCAATCAATCAACTAACTACTCACTCTTACACTATCTGCCATCAACCTACCCCGCTTCAGGGAAAACACTCGTCTGGATGTGTGTCCCATTGCAACTATGGGATGAAGAAATCGTTGACTGATGCATATCTGACACTTCGTTTGATGTTTCCACAAATTAAATTACCAATTTTAACAATAAATATGGCCAACGTTCACTGTCTTTTTCAGTTCCTTCTACGTTCAACTATTGCTGACTTTTTTACTTAAAAGTAAAACCTCCTCACACATCTCAAAAATTAAAACAGAACTAAAATCACATCTTCTTTCTGACACGTTTTTACCTCTAAAAATATTTTAACCCTTTGTTAATTTTTATTTAATTTTTTGTTTCACAAATTGACTTTTTATGTCATGCAACCATGGTATTTATAGACTTGTTTTTTGTGTTTATTTTGTGTATATGTTCCGTTCTCTGTATTGTCACCTTATTATAATTTTAATTTGTCTGTTATACCCCACAGAAGCCATGTTCTTGCATTGTGGGTTTTTTGATCGTGTTCTTATTAAGTGTGATTGGTATGAAATTTTTTTTTTAAACTTAAATTATTTTTGTATGTAAAAATATGTAAAAATTTCAAATAAGTTTTTTTGTATACTTAAAAGGGGGTATTTCCGCAAAACTCAAAAAAATATTTCATTAGGCTAACTATAAGAATTTAGCAATTAACAAAAAAAATTTGGGGGCCCCATGACCTCCCAAAAATTGTCAAACATGACTTTTTTTCGGCTAGGTCCCATGGGCAAAAATCTCCCATAAGAAAAAAACATGGGGACGTTTTTTTGCCCTGACCTTGGGGATTTTGCCAAAAATATTGGCCATTTTTGACGTACTGAAGCCTTTCTGTAAATTCTCTATATTTTTTTTTTGTAATTTGGGCACGTATTGGGTCAAAAAATCTAGTGCCCGTTGGGGGCCCCGCAGCCAAGCCGCGGTGCGCTACACATCAAGCCCCTTTAACACCAAGCAAGTTGGGGTGATTTCGGGGTTACCCACCGTCAGTACGTGATGTACTTAAAAAACTATCACTCGGGGGGATTTAGGTACCTGCAACAATCCAAAATTTTTTTGGGGTACGCCCTTTCCTTTTTGGTGAGAAATGGCTTAAACATGCTCAAAATCATTTAAGGATTTAGCTACTGCTAAATCTAATTCGTCAGTTTCAATGGGCCCCCCGCGTTCTGAAAAGACGGGTGGGGCTAAATGTTCTTTTTTACATGGACTTAATTTATAGAATATAGTCTTTTAAAAAAAAAAGTTGAAAAAGTTTGCGGAAGGCTTCCAAAAAAAAGGTTTTAAAAACCCTTAAACACTGGGCATACAATCACAATAACCATATTTTACTTGACATTTGTTGAGGGTTGCAAGTTAGGGGGGAAAGGGGAAACGTAAAAATGGGGACATTTTAAATTTGCTCTATGTGTGAAATGAGAAAAGTTGTCATTATACTCATAAAAAAATCAAAACCGTCCCTGACCTGGGCCCAAATGTAGAAAATTTTATAATACAACAGTGTAGGTCTAAAGTTCCATTAGGGGTATAGGACTAGATAAAATTATTACTTACATTACATGTTTGAAAACCCACCCAAACCCCTAGCCAGCCCAACATAGTTCTGACAAATTCCCCCGCACAAATAATAGTTTTGTTACTAAAAGCCTAATGCAGATAAAAATAGTAGATTGTCCACCAAGGGCTATACAAAATGTTCCGAAAAAATCACATTTTCTTTTTTTTTTAGCCAGTTGAGCCTGATAAAAAGTCAGCTTGCTACACCCCCAAATGTCGAAGCAAGGTGTCGAAATAGCGTGATATCTTTTGTTACATATTGCAACAATAAAAATCTTTTCTGAAACTCGTTTTTTCGATTGGCCCGCGTTATGAAGCATGCATCAAAAAAATATAGAACGTTTTCGAGCTCTTGTTGGATTCGTGAACCTCACCCCACTAAATAACAGCCCTAAATTTTTTCCCACATACCGTTCAAGAATACCATTCCTTCGAAAACAAAAAACGACTTCTTTTTCTAATTGCGTTTTCAACTCATCCCCCAGAACTAAAATTTTTGGGGCCCAGCCCTTTAACCTCGTTATACCATGGTTATACCCCCAAAACCCGGGATGTACAAACCCGGGTCTGATTTTTTTTACACCCTTTTTTGTTATTGCTATACCATAGAAATTAAATCAACTTTGATAAAATTATAATTTTTTAAAAAATAATTTTACAATAAAACTTAAAAAGTAATGAATCAACAGATAACAAAAACTTGTAAAAATACACCCAAACCTTACCCCTCAAAAGAAATGGATCAAAAAAAAGGGCCCAAGCTCCTACCCTTCCACATTTGCGCATTCTTATTCATAAACTACAGTTCCCCATAACAGCATCCTCAAAAATTTGGCAAAATAAAATTTGCATGTTATTACGTTTAAATAATTAAAAAAAAAGAACTTGGTTGAACTATTTACGTTTTATATTAATAATCGCAAATTCTTTTTTGCCAGTTTTGGGGATGCTGTTATGGGACACGTACTTTTTATGAATAAGAATGCCAAATGTGGAAGGGTAATGAGCTTGCCCTTTTTTTAGATCTCATTTCTTTTGAGTGTAAGGTTTGGCTGTTTTCTACAAGTTTTTTTTATCTGTTGATGCTGATTACCAGAGGGGTGTGATTTTGGAAAGCATATTTTGGTGTTTTAGGGTATATTTGGGCACGTTTTTAAGACACGATGTTTTAAAGGGGCTTTTAAAAAGATACTATCCCAGTATCTATGGGACCAAAAAAAAGCAGGTTAAAGCCGATTTAGGAAATTTTCCAAAAAACCCAATTTTTTCAATTTCGGATCAAAAAAAAATTAAAAAAATTTGTGTTAAATCCGTTTCAAGATATAATTTTTTTAACGGTCATTTAAGGGATATTGTGTATAGATCAAGTGGTTAAAATATTTTTTTGGTTTTTTTGCCCCTTTAAAAAAAAAATTATTGCTGGTAATTTTAAAAAAGGGGGGCAGCGACCGAGGTCTCCATTTTAACTTTACGGCCCCCATTCTGTGATTCTGTCTGTCTGTCTGTACTCGAAAAACACCCAACCGCTGAAAAAGATTGCCTGAAAATTTTAAACCGACATCCGGTACAGTTTACTGAGAACTGTTTAAAAAAATCAGCTCGATCCATTGCGTTTTAAACCCCACAATAAAATAAAAAAATTTATTTTTTTAAAATATCGATAGCATTTGTTTTGTAGCACTAGCGGGGCTAATTCTATGTCGCTGGGATGGTTTTGAGGTAAGCATTTAGCCTACTTCACGGGGGGTTGCGGTTTGAGGCTCTTGGGTTTAAAATTTTTTATATTTTTTCACCCACATATTATATTTAGGGGTTTAAAAGGGGAAAAAAAAATTGATGATTTTGTTTTATCTTTTAAAAATTTCCCTTAATTTTTCACCTAATCTTTTTGAACACGATTTCCATTTGTGTTCATTTAAATAACTAGGGAAACCAAAAGTCGTTTTTAAAGAGTGAGCGGCCAAGTGTTGAGTACCCAGGAAAAACCAATTTCCTCCCATCCATAACCCAAGGGTGATCTGCCCAGTTGGGGAAAAGATACCGGTACTATACACTGGCGCCATCACTCGTTTTAAACGACTTTTTTGGGGTTTCCTAGTTAAACGAGGGGCGGGGCGACGATGTCTCCATTCAACTCAAACGGCCCCCATTCTGGATTCGTCGTTGTACGTCGAAAATCACCGAACCCCTGAACAGATTGGGCTGAAATTTTAAACAGCATCCGGTACGAGTTTACTGAAACTGTTAACAAAAAACAGGTAGACCATTTCGATTTAAACATTAATAAATAAAAAGGGGTTTTTTAAAATCGATAGCTTTGTTTAGTAGCAGCTAGCGGAGTGATCTACGTTAGCTTTTAATGGATATGGTAAGAATTTAGCCCTACCGCGGGAGGGTTGGGGTTTTGATACCCTTATTTCAAACTTTTTTTTATATTTTACCCCTACCTATTATTTTTGAGGGGTGTTAAATGGGAAAAAAAAATGTGATTTTTTTATCTAGGAAATTTATTAAAGTTTTACCAAACGTTTTGAACCATTCGCTTTTGAAGTTCAAATTTTTAAATAGGGGAAACGCCAAAGCGATGTAAAACGAGTGAGTGAGCCCAAATGTTTAGTACCCGGGGGCTCCCCTTTCCTCCCATAGGGTTTCCTAAGGGCTGGGTCTAGCCCATTGGGGAAAAGATACCGGGGAGTGGTACTATGTCACAATTTGGTACCCGGGAAAAATCCCCTTTCCTCCCATAGGTTTCCTAAGCTGGATCTACCCCGTAGGGGAATGATACCGGTACTATTCACATGGCTCCTCACTCGTTTTTAAAACATTTGGCGTTTTCCCCAGTATAAAGATTGGTTACTTTTTGATAAAAATCGTATAGTAAAGAGTTTCCGCATAATCGAGCCCGGGTCATCGCAACGACTCGAAGACTTCATACAAGAAACTCAATAATAATTATACAAACGTATTTTAAACACTAGTTCATTTTTTAAATTTTTTTTTACAAATTTTTATGAACTCAAGCTTTATTGAGGCATACATTAATTATGAGGTCACCATTTTTCAAATTCCAGCCACTTGTAGGCCCTCACTAAATGTTTTTCCAAGGTTTTCTACGGAAAGGCGAATGCGGGGATAGCATCCTATACTCCCCCCCCTTTGGATATTTTTCCTTTTTACCCCTTTACACAACTAGTGATTCCCCTAAGGAAAAAGAGGGGCATTAGGAAAAAAGATCTTTACCCCGGAGAAAATTAAACTAAAACTTTTGTTTTTTTTGTGTTTTTACTTAATTGTTATTCACTAAAAAAATTTCTTTATCAAAAATTGTTTGTATTATGTCTGGCTGTATGTATGATGTTATTTAAATAGGGGACTGACCTAAAATGATTTATTTTTTTTTTATTATTTTGTAAATACTTTGTATCCCAATTAGCCATGAAAAATCGGGATAATTCCCAATTAAAATTCAAATGAACTATATATAAGTGTATTTTACATTAAAAAGCAGAAGCATTTATATTTTTTTATGTAACAACATTTATAATTTTTTTGAACTTCCCCACAACAAGGACCACACTAGCAGGAAACCCAAAAACATGTTATTTTTGCATATTTTTGCTCCGAAAAAAAGAAAAAATGTTTGGGTATTTTGTTTCCAACTACTAGACGCTATAAACCCGCAAAAAAGGGATTCCCCTTTTTTATACAGAATAAAATTTTTAAAAAACCTTGACAAAACCTTACTTAACAATGCAAAACTACTTTGAATGGGAAACGAAAAAATTAAAATTTAAATTTAAAATTCAACATTTGGGAAAGAAAAAAAGTGCATCAATGGACTCTCTCTATTAAATAGTAATTTTTTTGTAATTTGATTTCACTTTTATAAAGTAACTTAAATTTTTCCGGGGTCATTAATTTTGTCATCTACCTAAAAATTTCCAAAACGGTCGTTAGGTTTAAGCATTAAGAGATCAGGGCGTTCTTTTTGACATTAGGGTTGACTATGTAGAATCAGGGTGCATTGGTAAAAAAAGTGCTCCACGCACCATTGAACCGGAATAATTGCACATTTTTTTAATGATTGAGCGGGGCGAATACCCAAGTTTTTTTAATATAATATTAATGAAGAAAATGCCGGGTTTTTTTTTGTATGATTTTTTTTGTTCACTACCGGGAAAAAGAAAATTACTTTTTCGGGGAATCTTTACAATCTCTATGCAAACTTTCCATTTATAAAAAATTTAGATCACAATAATAATTAGACTTCGAAGATCACTATATACAAAGATTTCTTTTTTATTCCTTTTTTTAAGTACGCTATCATAAAAATGTTATCAGTTGAAACGAATTAAAACATCCGGTGAAAAAAAAAAAAAAAAAAACGCAAAATTGTCCGGGGGAAATGGTTACTAACTCAAAAATTTTAAATTTTTTAATCTTTATCAGATCACATTCCTGCAAAAATGTAATAAACAAAAACCCCTTTGGCTAAAAATTTTTTTGATACCAAAGCACTGGTGCCTAGATCCTAAAAGAGTTTTCCATTTTTTAAATTTAAAAATAAAATTTTTTATTTGTTTTTTAGGTTTAAGTATGTCAGATTTTTGGAGCCATATTTAAAAAAATCTTAACCTACCTTTCGTACATTTGTTTAAAAACCGGCTTGTGCAAAGTACGCTTATCGTAATATCCCTTTACTAAAAATATTCTCACCAATGATACCTTTAGAAACCAAAGGGTTTTACATAACCTTTTAGAAACCTTTTAAAACCTTTTTGAAACCAATGTTTCAAAATATGAACCAAATGGTTATCAATTGAAAACCTTTTGTAAACCACTGCTCAGAAATTTTGTAAACCAACTAATAACCATTGATAACCAACTAAAAACCCATTTGATCACCAATAATAACCATTTGATAACCAGGGTTTATATATAATAACCATTTGAAAACCCAACTGTAAACCAATTAAACCAGCGGAAAGGGAACACCAGCGCGATCTATAGTCCTCAAATAACCAAAAGATGAATCAAATTTCTTAAAAATAAGTACTTCAACGATTGAGGACTTAAATTTTACACTGTACAACTAAGTAACAGATACACTTTAGAGAAAAGTTGAGATGATTAAAATTTTTGTATCTATCGACTCGATCCCCGGGTCCTTCCTCCTAGCTACGCTCTCTCCCAAATGGCCACGGAAACCCGTGTCAGTGTGAGCGCGCAGGCAGCTCATAAAGGGATAGGGCCACGCGCTTTTATCTTACTGCAATCAGAAAAACAAAACCTTTTCTGTATAATTTAATGAGTTTTTTACTTTAAATCGCTTTTCTTATTTGTGAATTGTGCCTCTTCCAAAATAATATTTTGTTGTAGTAAAATGAAGAGCACTTTTCCCGTTTTTTGGGAAAGATCTTGACAGTGTCTAGACATTTCTTTTGAGAAAAACTTACCATTATGTAAATTTAAAAATTTGAAAGATTTTTTAAAAAGGGTATTTTAACCCTCTGGGCGATAATTTTAAAATCGGGAAAAAACATTCGAAAAGTTTTCTGAATGAAAAAAGGCCTTTAAAAAAACAGGGGGAAAAAAAAGTGAATATTTTTTTGGGGGGGACAAACCCCACTATTGGAAATTATATTTTGATTTTGGGACAATAGTGTACACAACAAAACTAGTTCAAAATTTAATTTTGAGAATCGGTTTTTCTGGGGCTGTTTTTAAAAAACTTTAGCTATAAATTTAATTAGCTAAAATAGTTTTTTGAAATAACAGTTGTGGTTACGATTTTTTTTTTTTTTCAAACTTTACAAAAATAAAAAAAAAAAATGTATTTGTACCGTTTGACAAAAAAAATCGTACACCAATGTTTTTTTTCAGAAACTATTTTTGCTATACTAGCTAAAATTTTAAAACTATGCCCCGAAACCGATTCTCAAAAAATTTTTTTTTGAACTAGATTTTATGTGTACACTATTGTCTAAAAAAACTAAATTATTATTTCCGTATTGAGGTTATGTCCCGCCCCAAAAAATTCACATTTTTTCCCCTGTTTTTTAAAGGATTCTTTCATTTAGCAAAATTTTTTAGGCATGTTTCTTTGACTTTTAAAATTTTCGGCCGGGTGGGACAATAGCCAAGCCCGCTTCAGGACATAGGCCTATCGTTTAAAGTAACAAACAAAACCCATAGTCAATTGGAAGCATCGGTCATGTAAGCCGGAGTTCTGGGGTTTGAGCCATCGGGGGCCAATTTTTTCGATAATTTCTATAATTAAACAATTAATTTTCTTATGAAATAAACTGTTTTAAAATGTTATGCTGTGCTAGAAAAAAATTAACCCAAGGTTTTTGTATTTGACAAAAAAAAGACTTTCTAGCTTATCCATTATTACACGTGCAAATAGGGCCCACAGCTTTTTGTTTGTCTTTTTTTTTAAAAATTTTCATGCTTGCAGTACCATTAAATATATATTTAAAACAAATAACAACATATTTTTATAGTAGGGCCTAATTTTAAGGCTTGTATATGTTCTTTGTTATTGTAAACCAATTAAAAACCATGGTTGCCAATTGGTGCTAATACCTGGTTTTATTTGGTTTTGTATTGGGTTTTGAATTCTCAGAAAAAAATAATAACCCTAAAAACCCTGGTGACCATTTGGTTATTACTAGTTTAGGTTTACAAAAGGGTTTTCAAAAGGTTTTTTAAAAGATTTTAATAACCATGGTTGTCAATTGGGGATGTTTCTGGGTTTTCAATAGGTTTCAATGGTTATTAAAAAGGTTTACAGTTGGTTTCTCCATTTCACAACCTCTTTGGGGTTTTATTTTTACAAATGGTTTTCAATTGGGTTATTATGTTTTTAAGAAATTATTATTTGGTTATCAATTTGGTGATGGTATTTTTTGTAAGGGGGTGTTAAAAAAATTTTTTAATTATTTCGAGAGAATTTTTTTAAATAACGGACATGGGCAATTCCCCCATCCCCGATTTCTGTGAAAAGACCCTTCTTTGGAAATGTTTTGAATTTTTTTTGGGTGGGCATTATCTGTCAAAAATCTTTGGAATAAAATATACTTTAAAATGTGACCACAACGGCTTAAAAATTGTTCTGAAAAGACGTTTCGATGCTGCGTGTACCTCTTGTAATCGTGGCCAACTGCCCATTTATTTCTTAAGCTTGTCACGATTGGCCAATATTCACTCGTCACGGAGGCGACGAAGACAGTATATCAACAACACTTTTATCTGTATAAAGCATATTTTTTCAGTACTTTATTATATATTTTTTTAAGCGGAATTCTAGACCCAAATATGATTTCTGAAGAATGCAGTAAAAAGTCTGAAAAGTTAATGGAGCGATAAAAGAGCAGTTATTTTTTTTGTTTTTTTTTGACTGGACATAGCCTCAGAAAAATAATAATTTCAAATTGCCAAATTAATCCAGCTAGTTCCTTGAGTTTTTTTGGGAGCGGGTTTTTTGTAAATAAATTTTTTCTACTCAAAAATTTTAAATTGGGGGTACCAGCAGGCGAAAAAATTTGTGCAACGCAAGAAACAATAGAAAACTACTAATCATTGTATTTAGGTTGTAGATAAAGGAGTGTAGAAACAATATACAAACAACCGTTGCTAAAAATTCAATTTTGAACTAGCTGGAAGCAATTTGAATATTATTGTTGATTCTGAGCTTATGACCCATCAACAAATTTCAAAAATTAATCTGCTCTCTTATTAAGTCCCTCTTCTATTCTAATAGTCTCGAATAGCCAAAGTGCCTTAATATGAGACGTTAAGCAATATCCAATCCAATCCAATCTTTTATTCTACAAACTTTTCAGACGACTTTATTGCATTCTTTAGAAATCATATATTTATGTCTAGTTATTCCCTTTATATTTTGTAACGTTACATAAACCGGTAAATATATAATATGATGAACATATTACGATTACATGAGACCCTTAATGTTTTATTGTGTACCATTACTAATACAAAATCATTATTCTATACCATCAACGAAACATGACAAATTATAAATATTGGCTTCGAAAAAAAAATTATTTCCTGGCGGAAAAGGACACTAAAAAATATATCAATGCCAAACACACCGTTAAAACCAATCATGTAATGTAAAGCAAATGTATTAATTAATTGTTCTCTTGATGTGTGTGCTCATTACGGACCCAGAACACACGGTTTAAAAATGAAGGAATTGCATAATGCAGATAATTAGTATGTACATAAGGAAGTGAGAGAAATAAAAATCTAAATTGCATTTTTAATAATATCTATTGCAGATTCACAGTACAAAATAACATGAAAGATGGATATAATTCATTACAATTTTAAATATTTAATGTCAGCATTTGGTTGTTTTATAATTTCAGATTTCAATGTTGTCATACTAGTTATGAAAATGTAACAAATTTAGTTCAAAGTTTAATTTTTCATCAAATTGTACGTAAAAAGGTCATTTAAAAAAAATTAGTCTGGACAAAAAACTGATTCATTATTTATTCTAAGATAGGGCAAAGCTTTGAGAGAAAAACAATGCCAGATAAATACATTCATTATATATTAGATTTTAGATCAGGAAACTCATTTTAGTTATCCTCTTTCAAATTGGTATCAGTTTTTTAACCTTCATTCAAAGAAATGTTCTAAATATTGATATGCAAGATTGATTATTGGAGATTATTGAATTTTGAGTGTAAACTTTACATGATTTGGGTTTAATAAACAAATTATTTATTTAAAATAAATGGAACTAAAAGATAAAACATGTGTAACCTTTGTCCAGTCAAATTTATGTGAAAGTTCAAGGCTCATACTGTGAATGTTAAATTATGTATAATCTGGGTGCTTTGTAATTTGCTGTGCTGCCATAATATGATAGTGCTACAAAGACCTTGAAGAGAGCAGCTGGAGTCTCTCCACATCTCTGAGTGCTTTGGTTTCATCAGAATGAAAGGTAGTTGTCGGCGGTACTCTGCTGTGCGATTGACTCTGTTGACAAATACGAGGGGTTCAAATTAGTTTTTTAAGACAATGAATGAATGAATCAAATTAAAGAAGAATTAATTATAAATATTAATTTTTCGTGGGAGACCTGCCCAGGGTACAATGTGCATGCCTCTCCTCAGAAGTAGGTTTATTGGAGTTGGAGTTGGGACAATTGTAAAGGGATGTCCGATGGCTCTTTAAGAGGACTCAATCCTTGTCATTAACGACCGAGGAAAACCGAGGAAAAAACCTTCAATCAGGATTGCCGATCACGAATGCGATTTAAAATCCGGGATCTAACACTGACGGTTTATTAATGTTGAGTAATATTCAAACGAACAGTACCTACGTACGTGCAGGACGTAGTTGATTGAATCCTGATTTTGGACTACGGTTTTCACCAGTGGGCTAGAAAATTTTCAATCTTTTCTTATTGTGTACATTATCTTTTATGCCATTATTGTTATGGATTCCATCATACTATTTGGATTATTGCCTAGCCTAAGGGATAAAGGGAGGGGGGCCGATGCTAGTCAGAACCAGCCACGGATAGGGGGAGGAAAAAGGAGTTCTCACGTAGCGGTCGTCATCGTCTTTGTCATCGTCGTCGAGGAGGTCGTCGAGGGTATAGGGGAGGCGACCCCGACGACGATTGCCCGAGCTCGTCTCTAGTTTCGGGGAGTTATTTACTCCCCTCATCTTAGCTCATGTTTGCGAGACGGAGTTTTTCTCTTGAATCGTCTTGTATGATTAGCAGTGCCATGCTTTGGGCCAATAGACGATTTTCAAAATCACCAGCGCCCTCTATATCGCGCGCGCAAAGCATTATGGGAGAAAGGGCATTTACACGCTAAATGCCATATGCTCGGGTGTGTGGAGAACTGCGTTTCCAACAATGGCGGTGCAGTCAGCCACCATCCCAATCATATGGCATTTAGCGTGTACATGCACCTTTCTCCCATAATGCTTTGCAACGGAGCGCGCATGCGCAGTTAATTCTGAAAGTGGTCTATTGTACCCCGGGCCCAGACGAAGGTACATCACACTATTTTCGTGCTTTTTCGAACTCAGGGTAGTTTTATTTCTGCTATGACATTTTGTCATAATATTTCCCAAAAAGACCAAAAAAAAGCTTTGAACTTGGGTTGTTTTTGTAAAATATTTTTAAAAAGTACGCATTGTTGTTCAAGTAGTGTTCCAGAAAGTTCTATAGGATATATTATAGGATGTATCTATGGATCCAATATAGAACAGCTGTACAGCTGTCACCTAAATGCATAGCCTTCACAACTGAAAAAATTGTTTCTGGACTTTAGTTGTTTTGTGAAAAATCTTATGTTTTTCGAGCTTAAACGTGTGACATGGTTGTTTTTGTCGAAACATATTTTATGATAATATTATTCCCAGTGAAAATACGAATTTTTCTATGGTATGGGTTAGAAATCGGTAATTCTGTAGAAATGCTGTTTTTGTAAAGAACGCCTCATAGGCCTATATAAGTCAGGTTAAAATATATAATTCTTGACTGTATTTTTACTTTTAGCGCAAATTCACAACCGGAAAAATAAAAATTTAAACAAAATATTTTAAATACGGGATAGAAGTAAACAAGTAGCTTACCTTCGTCGGGGACACACCACCAGCAGCCATCATCGACGATGCACCACCACCAGTCGTCATCGCCACACCGCCCACGCCGCCACCGCCACCATTATTGTTATTATTATTGTTATTGTTATTTGTATTGGTATTGGAGTTGTTGGGTTGAGTACTACTTTGAGAGGACGACCAACGAGTGGTGGTGGTAGGGGTGGTCCAGTAGGGCGTGGTGGTGGTGGTCCAGCCGGTGGTTGAAGCAGAACTACTGTACGGGTTGTACGCCGAAGACGGAGAGGTACCGTAGGCGTGGACATGGTGGTGTACTGAGGGGTTTGGTGACGGAGATGGGACGATGAGAGTACGGTTCTGTAGGATCGGGTCCAGGGGCGTATTCCGAGGTGGTGCAGATGGTGACGCGTTTATTGGGCTTCCTGGTGGTTCTCGCGGCGCCTGTTTCATTCCTGGGACACATCTTGTTGTTCACCTTTGAGCCGATACGCGCGGACTCACAATACTTCTTGAGCAGCTTGGCTCTTGCGGCATCGTCACTGGATACGCCCTGAAACGAGAAGAGGAAGTGAAAGTTTATTGTGTTTAAGGGCGCGTCATCCGTTAGATCATATTGCGCCTCCTGTGATATTGTAGTTTATTAGCTAGTTAATAACTATATATATTTTTTTATAATTGGTGGAACGTACGGGGTGACGCGGGGGGACGCGGGGTGGACAGCCCTGTGCTGGTCAGAACCAGCCAAAAGCAACAAGATGGCAAGGGGGTAAGGTGGTCGAAAACAGGGCTTTGGCGGGGGGGGGTAGGGCCTGGGGCCTGTGACGAAATCAGGCCGGGCGCAGGCAAATAACAGAGGGGGGGTCTTGGTCGTCTTCGTCTGTGTCATCGTCCGTGTTATCATTGTCGTCGTCGTCGGAGAGAAAGTAAAAGGGGAAGGTGAAAGTCCTACAGAGCTCGCCTCTATATACGTGGAGTAATATATTTACTATGCTTACTATTGATGTGTGCGGGGTGGACTTTTTCTCTTGAATAGCCTTTTTAACGCTTAGCAGAGCCATGCTCTGGGGCCCAATTTCTAAAAACCCCCGGGCCCAGACGGGGGGACTCATAATGCGCCACTTTATGAGGAGGAACGTCCCATGCTGGTCAGAACCATTCAGCCGCGTCCAGACGAAGAAAGGGAAAAAAGAGTAAAAGGCCATCTCCCAAACATCAACTAGTAGTAGAGTAGTATTTTCTTAATTCCTCGTTTTCGAAGACCTCCTCTTATTCCCCTTTCTCTCGACGGCACCCCGAAGACTACATGAACGAATACATGAACTTTTACAACAAAATCAACGACAACTCGAAAAAGCCCCCACCCTCATCCCTATTGTCTGAGATTGGAATAAGTTTCGGATGTAACCTCACTTAGTAAGAAATTCCCCTTTGAGAAGAGATTCCCTCACATTCGTGATAACTTTCAACATGGATGTTATTAACGTGTTCAGTGTGTCCAAGTGTCGGATAAATATGTATATAAATTCTTGTTTTAAATAGAATACAAAGCTGTTTTAATGTAATATATGTACACCCGGCGTCAGAAGTAAATCACGGGGGGTATTGTAGATATAACGAGACCCCTTGATTTACTTCTGACGCCGGGTTTACCACCATCATGCGATCCATTTTCTTGTTCGTTGATCACTTTTAAAAATCTTGTTTAGTCCTATTTGTGGGGTGTGACTTGACACTTTTTTTAGTGTATATGTTTTTGTTACGTATTTGTCACTTCAGATGTTACATGTTATCTTTTAATATGTGTGCGATTCTTTGTGTAGGCCATTTATATTTGTATTATATCACACTTGTGGGGCTTAACTTAAACTGTACAAGTTAAACAGTGTCAAATACATACAACATTAATAAATATTATAAAATCACTACAAAACCTGTGAATTGAATGAATATGCTGATAAATAAATAAATAAATTTAAATTTAAATTAAAATTAAAATTACTCCTTTTTTGTTTAAAATATATCACGTTATATTTTATGACTGTGGCGGTTCCTCCTGGAATCGAACTAGTGTCATTCGTTTCCCTGATGACGATTCTACTAACTTGGTTACGAAGATTGTATTGAACAAACTTTTTTATTCTTGTAGATGCACTGTTTATAGCGTTCGATGAGAGATTTTATTTCCTTTTAGACTAGGAAAACGCTTAAGTCCCGTCGCGTTGATGAATGAGCTCTTTTGAAAGTTTTTAGTTTGCGTAGGACTACTTTTCCTTTGCAATAGCTTTGTGAATGCATTGCAGGTGATTGTTGTCAAGTTTCTATTGTTACTTGTTAATTGTTATTATAAACCTAAAAAAAATCATATTTAAACCGTTATTCTATGGATTCTGCTAAACTTTTTCAACTTTTTTTTTCAAAAAGCAATACACAGCCATTACTTTAATGTACATGTAAAATATGAACGTTGTAGCCCCACCCGTTTGGTCAGAATCGTCCAAAAATGTCACGAAAATATCGCAATTAAAATCGAAAAAAAAATCGTAAAAGTACGATATTCATGAGAAATATTTCTTCGATTGTACCCAAAAACGTGCCAAGTCTAAGTTCAGAGATTTCGAAGGTCCCCTACAATTTTCATAAAGATCGCATATGCCGTTTGCCCGGTAAAAAGCGAACAAACAGACAAAAATACAAAAAAAAAAAGAAAAAAAAACAACACCCGAGCTAATTTTTTTGGGGGGTCAGTGAAATTGAAGTCTTCGCTTCGCTCATCCAACTATCTAGGTCTTGACGAAATATAGTCAACATCCAATTAAATACCAGACTTAATTATAATTAATTAATTATATTGCTAATCACAGCGGATAAAACTGATCTTTTCGAACAGCGGGCATTTATAAGGAAAACTTTACTTTAATTGTAAATTTATAAACTTTCTATCCTAGACAATCACAATATCATCAATACACACTTGCACTTCCAAATGAATTAAAACAGACAGTAGTTTTAATAGCGACACCAAAGATTATTGGATGAGCGAAGCGAAGACTTCAATTTCACTGATCCCTAAACTACAACGTTCATATTTCACATGGACATTAAGGTAATGGTGATGTATTGCTTTCTGAAAGAAAAAGTTGAAAAAGTTAGCCAGAATCTATAGAAATAGCTTTTAATATAAGTTTTTTTATTTTTTGTGCGATATTTTCGTGCCATTTGGGCCAATTCTGACAAAACGGGTGGGGCTACAACGTTCATATTATACATGACATTAAGGTTATGGTGATGTAGTACCTTTTGAAAGAAAAAGTTGAAAAAGTTAGCCAGAATCTACCGAAATAAAGCTTTTAATATAAGTTTTTTACGGTAAATAATACCAATTGACAAGTAATAACAATAGAAACTTGACAACAATCACCTACAATTACTAGGCAGCAAAACAAAGAACTTGCAAAAGTAAAGATATCCACGCAAACTAAAAACTTTAAAAGCTCCATCCATCAACGCGGCGGGACTTTAGCGTTTTCCTAGTTTATTATTCGTCTATCCTAATTTACAAGGTTGTAGTTCTGTTTTGTAAGTTGTGACATTGTTTATTTGGTTTTGTAGTGATTTTATAATATTTATTGATGTATGTATTTGATACTGTTTAACTTGGACATTGTATTTTATTATTTGTTGTATTAGAGGGTGACAGATACTCACGTACTATGGGGCAATGCTCTTTCTGTCTTTCTAAAAAAATTTAAAAATTGTAACATCTTCAAATGCAGATATTTGCGGTGAAAACTCTCCACAATTTTCGTTTTTATTTAGCCCAAAAGCGGTGAATTAACGGTGAAAATATTTTACATGTATTTGAAAGGAGTGTATCTTTTTACATTGTTTTTTTTTGTTTTGGTTGGATCTTGGAAGACTTTCAGTTTACAATAAATCATTATAAGAATTCATAGTCAGCTAATCGTTCTGAAACTTTATAACATAATTTATTTTTTGCACAAAAGTGACATTGGCTAAGAAAACAATTATTAACTTTTTGGTTTTAAGTTTATTTTTTTAAATTTCAACTTAAATATAAATTAAATATTTAAGAACTTACCACGAAAAACATCATCAGAGCCAGAAGACTCAAACATCTTATCTTCTGCATATTTTGCCTCCAAAAATAAGTTCAACTTTCGAGTATGTTGTTATTTCTGCTTGATGCGATAATGGACAGCACAAAAGTTTTCCCTGTATTTTATACCAAAATCTTATTTTTAAACCTTGGTTTTTACTTTTCTTATTCTAACAAAATGAAAACTTTCCTCAATATCGGAAATGAAAACAATTAAATATGCATTTACATTCAAATTTTCAGATATGAATAAAAACGTTGATATCAATGATGTCCGCTCAATTAAATACTAATTTTGTTATTTGCTTTCACGTATCATTAATGTTTCCACATCAATAATTTTTGCCTACACAATAGAACGGTCGTTAAGCCTTGGCATTAGCGAAATCATTGCGGGTGGTTTGACATTCAGGGGTAAACTAATGAGGAGTTGACGACCACTCGCCCATTATGTGAATTTGTATTTTTTTTACTCACGAATAATAATACCTTTAGTTCACATGTTCGTTATCGTTCGTTATACAATAAAATCATCGTTAGAATTACAAATTCACATCACTGATTTTATCTTTTTAAAGGCACTTATCAGAATCAATCAAGAAGCAATATACTATAGCTTATATCGTAATGAAACAACTAAATAAGTTCTTATTGTAGTCAAACATCCAAGAATTATCATACATACAAATACCCCACCCATAGTTTTACACTCAACTTTCCTTCACACTCCTGACACTACTATGTATGTGCGTGAATATAATTTAATATAATACAATTCAATACAAAAATAAGTATTATGTATAGAAATAGAAGGGAAGATATTATAAATGTATATTTTAATGTTTATTGTTATAAATAAACAATCTAGATATTACTCTTAACCAGGCTATTCACTTTCTTTAATAAGAGTTATATTTGTGCAATGTACCACTCAAGGTGAATAAAGTTATTATTATAGTCAACTTCGAAGAGTAAAAAGTACGAAGTCAGAAATATCTGAGAGTGTAAACAGACTCACAACTTACATTTAAAAATGTTGACGAAGCTCTTTTCCTCCAGAATTAATTAAAAACAAGTTTCATTGTATGTATCCTGGTGTACTGTATTTACCAAGAACAAACTAAAATCTACGCCCATATTCAGTATGACTCTTCACTGCACTAATGCGTACGTTAACAAAACGTGTTTTACGCATCCCCGAGTCATTTTTAAATACAATATATCAACCTTAAAACAATACATGCATACACCTAAACTTACGTAACTCACAGATCTTGAACTTGCCTCAAGTCTCGAAACGTGAAACATGTTTTATGCCTATCAGCTAACATCTCAGTTATACTTCATTAAATGTTATGACTTTCTTAGAAGTTGTAGTTCGACTCATTGTGTAGGCCTAAGCAAATCCATTTAAATTGCATTTTTTATTTATTTTATTTAACAATTAAGTTATTAACAGGTCAACCGAGTCAGTTATGTAAACTAATATACAATTGTATGACAAAGAATCACTTAAGGATAAATAAATTCACGCCAAGTATGTACAGCAATTTGTAAATAATAATATTACAACTACATTGAAGTTTTTACCTAATCTAATTTATTTTAAATTTGATTGTAAATTTTCTTTATAACTTTTGATCCTGGGAAGGGTTTGTAGTTTACAATAAAACGATATTTAGAGGATTCAGAGCTAAGTATTTGTTATAGAACTTATCGATATCTTTGTTTTCGTCTTCCCAAAAGTAATTAATAAATTTAAAATTTGATAATAATTAATATATAATAATTTTTTTAATTTTATTTTATATATAGTCATAATAATTGTCGGTTTGAGCGACTGAGTATCGTTTTCATCATAGATACTTCCTCCGCATCAACGAAGCTATTTGATAGTCGTCATGTGGCGCTGAATATAAAAGCGAACCGTGAGTTCTCGCGAAC
>JAMZAV010005343.1:0-42988 GCA_024449915.1 Sweltsa coloradensis | reverse complement strand
GGAAAAAACAAAATTTTGGATATAAATTTTTGAAAAATTATAATTTTTTATACATAATAGGGTTTTTTTTAAGTTTATTTTGGTGTAAGGGGGGTCAACTGTAAGGTCAATGCCCACTTTAGCCTAAGATAGTCTAGGAAGGCCTAAGGTAGGGGGAAGAAAAGGAATGATACCGGGCACTCAACACATGGCTCACTCACTCGTCTAACAACGACTTTGGCGTTTCCCTAGTACTAGGCACTTGCCAGTCAAGGAATGTTGTCATCCATTATGTACACTGTATGAATAAATTCTGATCTTATCTTTATTTTTGATTATTTGGAGGTTCTGGTGATGGGATCCACAGCTCCTTCCGATACTGGCGAGTGATTATGTAAGCCTATTCAATGTTACAATGTCATCATTTAAAATAAAAAACCTTAACTGATTATCGGGCAATTTTTTTTTGTGCATAATTTGTACCATTACCCTGACTCATCCTACACAAGTAAATGTTAAAAAAGTGATTTAAGTTTTGAGAAGATTTTCGGTCAACATGCAGTTGTTGATGCCATCAAGTTATAACAAGCACTACAGAAATGATGGTAAGCCCTTTTAAAATGTTGGGATTTGTTAAGAGAATATGCAATAGAGCCTTTTAAACCCAGACTTTAGAGGGCTTTATCTCGCCATGGTTTTGCCCCATTGTTGATTACGGTATCGAGGTATGGTCCCTTTACCACGTTACTACAAATCAACAATTTTTGAGAGATTGCAACAGAGGCTTGTTAAAGGGTTTTTAAAAATCATCTGTTACTTACCACAGGAGAGACTATACTAACGTGTGTAGGGAATACAACATGTTGCCACTGGTGGACAGACGGACAACCTCAACTTGGTGTTCCTTCAAAAAATTGTACAGTGTGAGATTGACAGTCCCGAACTGTTAGAACTTGTTAGTTTCAACGTTCCAGTTAGACGATCACGAAATAGTCCGTGGAACAAGCGTAATAACATTTCAAATCCGGAAACCCAGCCCAAAATTTAGGAGGCAGGTAAAAGACGTGTTTTGGGAATGTTATTTTCACGGGGACACGCATGGTAGCAAATAATTCACCTGCCCATGGCGTCCACAAGATGCCGCCAAATAATTCTTAAAATTGCTGTAACTGAAAAGTAATCATCAGATTTGTAAACTGGTTTTGTTTTTATTCGGTTTTTAATGCTCTACAAAAATGCCACCAGAAATTTTACCGTTAATACAATAGTTTTAATTAATTTTATATTATTTACAATGTATTGCAATTATAGCACTTTTTGTTTTATGTATAATTATTTATACATAGAATTCGCTAGATTGTCATAAATTTTTAGACTATACTAAAATAACGCCAAAAAATCCAAAATTTAAAGTCCCGAAACAAAAATTCCTGTAATTTTTTGATTAATTAAATAATTAAATTTTAAGCATTAATTGAACCCCAAATTAATAGTTTCTTTATTCACTTACCAAGGTCACGTAGTGTATCACACAAGAACAATATGACCACAATAAACCAAAAAAAATATTAGTTCCAAAATTAATTCCAATCACTTTCCTATTAATTCAATTAATTCAATTAATTAAAAATAATGACATAATCTCAATTAATTTTTTTAAAATTTAAAACACAATGGGTCGACATTGGAATCATTTTAAGCTAGTTTTAAGGCGAAAAAATGTAATGAAAAAAGTAATTAATGAAATTTAAATTTAAATCACCGAATTAATTACATTTTAGTTAAATTATCCACTTTTGACATTGTATTGTTTATGTTTACCTAAACTCGATCGATCGTCATAAAAATATACTACTTACTGACATAATGCCATGAATCCGAATTGTCATGTCCTGAACAAAATTCCTATAACTTACTGATTAATTAAGAAATTAAGTGAAGAAATACTTATACTCAATATTGTTTTTGTCACTCAATTAAAACATACAAAATGTCAACAGAAGTTTTAAAATATAAACATGCGAGTATAATTTTTAAAAAATTTATAGTCCCAAAATTAAGTTCATGCTACTTTCCCGTTATTGATATAATGAATGAATTAATTAGTTGATATAATCGCCATGTGTTGTGTTAAATTAACACAGCCCACTGGGAAACCATTTGCATGCTTATTTTACAGGAAAAAAATTTTTGTGGGAAATTCAATAAAAACATAAAATTTAGCATGAAATTTTGGGACTATTAATTTTTAAAATTATACTTGCATTGTTTATATTTGATACTTCTGTTGGCATTTTGTACGTGTTAATTGAGTGACAATAACAATTATTGAGATATACGTAATTCTTCATTTAATTTCTTAAATTTAAACGGGAAGTTATAGGAATTTTTGTTTTTGAGACATGACAATTCGGATTTATTGGCATTATGTCAGTAAAGTACGTAGTATATTTTTTATGACGATCGATCGAGTTTTAGGTAAACATAACAATACATATGTCAAAAGTGGGATAATTTAACTAAAAAGTAATTAATTCGGTGATTAATTTAAATTTTATTAATTATTTTTGTCATTACATTTATTCGCCTTAAAACGAGCTTTAAAATGATTCCAATGTCGACCACATTGTGTTAATTTTACAAAATTAATTGAGATTATTGTCATTATTTTAATTAATTGAATTAATTGATTAATAGGAAAGTGATTGGAATTAATTTTTGGAACTTTAAAATCTTTTTGGTTCATTGTGGTCATATTGTTCTTGTGTGATACACTACGTGACTTTGGTAAGTGAATAAAAAACTTTTAATTGGGATTTAAAATTTAAAGCTTAATTTAATTAATTAATTAATCCCAAAAAATTACAGGAATTTCGTTTTGGACTTTAAATTTTGGATTTATTGGCGTTTTTTTTAGTAGTCTGAAAATTTTTATGACAATCTAGCGAATTCTACCTATAATAATTATACATATACCCAAAAAGTTCTATAATTGCAATGCATTGTAATAATATATAAATATAAATTTAAAAATATTGTATTTACGGGAAAATTTCTGTGACATTTTTGTAGACATTAAAAACCGAATAAAACAAAACCTGATTTATCCCAAATCTGATGATTACTTCTTGAGTTACAGCAATTTTAAGAAATTTTTTTGGCGGCCCTCTTGTGGACGCCATGACAGTGACTTATTTGCTACCCTGCTTGTCCCCCGTGAAAAAACTTCTAAAAAATTCCCTTTACCTGCTCCTAAATTTTGGTGCTGGTTTCCGGATTTAAAATGTTCCTATAGTTTTAGCAGCTTGTTCCACAGACTACAACACTGTAACCGCACGGCCTGTGCCAGCCTCATTTAGGCCTCAGCCGGAGAATTTTTCATTTTTATTTTAATATATTTGCATATGATAATGTATAAGTGTAACGAGAATGGCATTTGATTGGTAAGGTGAATTTGCATACTACGTGCAAATCAACGTGATGTCATGTATCACAAGCAGTGTTGTGGGCCGTTATCTTTGATACTATTATCTAGATAATCATCTAGATAACATTGTGTTATCTTATCTAGATATCATGATTTCAAAGTATCTATTATCTTATCTCTGATTATATTTCTTGTTATCTATTATCTGAATTTATCACATCAGATAACAGATACAAAAATCAGAATCAAGTATCAATTAAAAGCCAAACGTCGTCTAAAATAGTGTTTGTTTTTAAACATGATTTTCATGGGGAAAATTAAGTTTGGCGAAAACCCAGATCGCAATTCATCTGTTAGCTTTTTCACATGTATTTTTGTAACAAGAATGCTCATTGTTTTCAATTGGGATTTAATGAATACTAGGCCGCTTCGCGAACGCTTTTTTTAGTCGCGTTGATAGATGCGCTTTTTGTAAAGTATCATTCACATCAGTTCTAAGTCGTAAGGCGCAAGGTCTAAGGCGTAAGGCGTAGAGTCGTCAGAAATGCTAGGCGTTTACAACACCATACCATTTTTCATTGCTCCTGTGTATTGCGCATGCGCGTACAGTCAGCTGTGGAGTTTCCTTGTTCGTGATTGGCTCGTCGTAAGAAAACGTCGTAAGAATTGGATTTTGGGCAATTCGTTACGACATAAACCATACGCCTTGCGACTTGGGACGTGTTGTGAACGTTCTGATTGAAATACATACTCGGCAATACAAATTATTACGCCTTAGGCCTTGCGCCTTACGACTTAGAACTGATTGTGAATGATGCTTAAAGCATCATTCACAATCAGTTCTAAGTCGTAAGGCGCAAGGTCTAAGGCGTAAGGCGCAAGTCGTAAGAAATGCTAGGCGTTTACAACAACCATACCATTTTTTCATTGCTTCTGTGTATTGCGCATGCGCGTACAGTCAGCTGTGGAGTTTCCTTGTTCGTGATTGGCTTCGTCGTAAGAACCGTCGTAAGAATTGGATTTGGGCAATTCGTTTACGACATAAACCATACGCCTTGCGACTTGGGACGTGTTGTGAACGTTCTGATTTGAAATACATACTCGGCAATACAAATTGTTACGCCTTGGGCCTTGCCCCTTTCGACTTAGAACATTGTAAAATGAGCTTAATTTTTAGTATGCGTGGAAATAAGAAAGAATAAAAATACTCGGGGCCCCAAAGACTTGCTTCTGTAAGCTTTAAAGGTGTTTTTTCCCAAGTTTCTATGTTAGGCCTGCCTAGTGCTGGTCATATAGTCTCATAGCCGAAGAATTACTATACCTTTCTTACGGCCGCCTGTTGATATCACGTGAGAGACAACCAATAAAACACATACCGAAAAAAAATAATTTTAAAATTTCTTACGGTTGCCGTTTTGGGGAAAGGGGAACTTTTAAAAAAAAACGCGTTTTTTTTTTTGAGAATTTTTTCAGTGAACTTACTTTTTTTTTTAAAAATAAAATAAACTTGAATTTTTAAAAAAGTTCTTTTCGAAAACGAACTTTTCAGTTTTGAAAGTTCATTTAAAGTTCTTTTCGTGCGTCGAGCACCGTCGACTCGCCGCCGTCGACGCTAAAACTCAATTTTTCCCCATCGTTGGCCTACGTTGCGTAAGTTCAGCTGTTTTGCAAGGCCCGCACAATTCACGTATCCAAATTTTTTGTTTAAAAGATGCACGCCACTAATTGGGAAAAACAAAAAATTTTTAGAAGCCAAAAACGCGGTATCTGCTGAAATTTTACGCTGGTCGACGAGAATGAAATACAAATCATCAACACGTCAAAACAGGTCAACTATCGCCGACCGCCGTCAGCCGGGGGAAAGATCGCGATCTATGACACGCCCCCCCCCCCCCTCAAACCCTGCTACTAACCATCAGCAGAGCTCGAATTTTATAATTAATGCAACTTCTTTGACAAATATGAACCCCATCTCCGGCTTCGTGTGCGTAAAAATATTTTCGAAATTTAAAATCTGAAACTATTGTTCTTTTTATTATTATCATAAGTAAATTCAGTGGCGGCCTGACCTAAAAAATTCGGGCCATGGCCCCCGAGAAATGGTGGTGGGGGGCGGGTCTGGGTGGATGGAGGGGGTGGGGGGGGTGGACGGTCGTTGTGGGGACGTAAGTAAGTAGGCCATTATCTTGGTTTTTGCTGCAAAAATATGAGCTTTAAAAGAAATAGTATCAGCCTATAGATAAAAACTTCCCAACAAGCCAATACTCTGCAGGGGGGAATGAATTATTGTGAGGGGTTTTAAAATGCGCGCTCAAAAGATCGTGCCAAAAAACTTGAAAAAGAACAAAGTCCCCCAACGCGCGGAAACCCCCCACATCAAATATTTTTTCTGTAACCACTACTACCGTGGTCCCGGGTGGTATGGTGCCCCGCGGGGGGGTGGGGGGAGGGGGGCCAGGACCCCCTGCCAAGCTTTTAACATTTGATAGTCCATTTTTTCGGTTTCTTGGCCCAACATTTTTTAAAAAACCCCAATCGAGCAAAAGGAAAAACCCTTCCAGACAGTGCGCCCACCCCAGGGGAGCAAGGTAGGGGCCCGCTCCGGTAGCCGGGGAGGGGGGAGGGGGGGGGGGCAAAGAAAAATTATTAAAAAAAAGTATGAAGGGATAAAAGAAAACACGCGGCAATTAAAAAGGGTGTCACTGTTAGGGAAATTTAATAAAAAAAACCACCCAATTTTATGTATAAACCTTGGGGCGTAGGCTGAATGACACAAAAAAAGTTAAAAACTGGTTTGTGTTACGCTGGGGGTAAAAATGAATTAAATAATAAATACTTAAAATGAAATTAAAACCCCCCTAAAAATATTAAAAACAATTGAAAAGGCCCTACTAATTATAAAAAAAATCAAGGACAAACCAAACTTGAATAAGTTTTCGCCACTGGCCGGGCTGGGCCGTCATTTTTTTTAATGCTTCTTACCAAAGGGGTCCGCAATACTTTTCATATTCCACTATTATACTTCGATGACAAAAAAAAAATTAATAGGTACCTAAAACAACTCCCCTCTATTATTTATATGCATTTTTTTTAGAATATTTAGTTGTGAAATTTGAATATTCGCATTTTTTAAAATTAAAAAAAAAAAATTAGAAAGGGGACACACGTCGCCGAAATATCCCCGTTTTAAAGTCGTTTTGACTTCACAAAAACTACATTATTTTTGTGTTGCATTTAGCCCACAAATTTTTTCTAAAACGCACCCAAAAACCTCTAAAAACCTGATAAAAAAAAATTTTTTTCCTGCGGCGCAGTTTTTGGGGGCAGGCCCCCCAAACCCCCCTAATTTTTTTTCCCCGAAGGGACAAGTTGGGATTTTTTTTCCCCTCCCGGGAAATTTCTGTAGACGCCCTTCCGGTGGGTATCTTGCTGTTTGCCACGGCATATTTTGGGGTCGCCTGAAAAAGTGTGTTAGGCCACCTAGTTTGGGGCCTATAGCAAAAAATTGTCGCCATCACGTGGGGGCAGGCACCCCAGGGGAAAGGGGAAGGGGGAAATTTTCCCTCCCCCCCCCTTCATGGCCCCGAGCCAGCAGAAAAGCTAATTTGCCCTTATTTGATGTCTGGATTTATGATTAAACTTTTACAATCGATTTCTTTACTGATGAAAGTTGTTAATTTAATGGTTGGGAATTTTTTTTGCGAAAAAAGGGGCTTATTGTGTCTTTTACCCGCAAAAGTTTGTCTTGAGTTTTGAAAAAAAATACCACACCATGGAAAAATCAATTTTGTCGTCACAGTCCCAAAAAAGGCTTGCGAAAAGGAAATGTGAGGTGGGGGAAAAACAAAAAATCTCAGTAAACAAAAAACTAATAACCGCCAAAAAATCTTGTTGGGAAACTGAAACTTTTGACTAAAGGACAAAAAAAGGGGGTAATTTTTTTGGGTTTTCCTTTAGATTCCTTTTTTTGGTTTTCTAGTTTTGAACGCTGCCCCCAAATTACTAATTTTGGTATTGTATTCAGCCCCCTACTTTTTTCTAAAACCCACCAAACGCATTCTAAAAAACCGATTTTTTAAAATTTTCGCCTCGGCCAATTGTTGGGGGGCTCCCCCCCCAAAAACCCCCGTCTTGCCCCAAAGAAAGGGACGATTTGTGATAGCCCTCCTGCCAAAAATTCCTGCGGCGCCCTGCGTGGGGGTGGGGGGGTAAAACTATAAAATTGGCCCCGGGGTTTTCAAAGGGGGGCAAACCGCCCCTGAGTCAAATTTCAAACATTTTGTTACCGAAAACCAACTCTTAATAGTTTTCCCCGGGGCTACATTATTTGCGACTGTCACAGCAGCTGGCGTTGGGGCAAACGCTTGACATTCACTCATCAGTTTGCCCCTTGAGAAATACGTTTTCCCTGGTGGCTTCAAACAAGGTCTCTTCGAAATTCCAAAGTTTTGTTGACCTTGCAGTAGATTAGCTTTTGACTCAGTGGCATTATGCAAGAATAATTTTCGATGGAACTATTACATCATAAATAAAAGCTGTTACTCCTCCTTCTTTGTTGGGGGGGGGGGGGGATTGCACTTGTGTAGTGTAGACAGATTTGAGTTAATCTAGCTGTAGCTATAGTAAAATGGGTAGGAATAAGAATTATTGTAGCCACTGCAAAGGCTATGAACTAAATTAGCATAGCATTTTTTGCGTCAATGATTAGCAATGCTCAATTGCATTGAAAGAAAAAAATTCATTTTGGTAATAGATTGTGCCTTAGATATGCCTAGATAAGGGTCCTTACAAAATACACAAAACACAACTTATAGATTTGATTGTTGATAATACACTCGAACTCGCTTGAAAAAGTGATACTCGGCACGACCTTAATGTTTTCTTCATTCTCGCCAACCGGATTATAAAATAGTTGATTTTTTTTACAAAGAACTTTTAAAAGAACTTAGTTCCATATTTTAGACGAACCTTGAACTTGTTCAAAAATTGTTAGGTTTTTACAAAAGAACTTGAACTTTTTAAAGTCATTATTTGAAGCTGTGAACTGAAACTTTTAAAAAGTCATTTAAAAAAAACAGAAACTGACCCAACACTGCGGTATGCCGTTAAGAATATCCTCTGCCGTAAAAAAAACGATCCAAACGAACATTTTTGAACCGCCGAACCTTGAGTCGCATAGACATTAGGACGCCGCTAAGGGGGGACCTACCACTCTGCTACAATGCACAGAGATATTTCCAGCTATTGGTTGTAAGCTTGCTGTGACAGCTTGTTCTCCTGTGGCGCCGTTGCTCCGGCAGGTCCGGCGTTAGTGGAGATAGGAACCTATAATGACTCGTCAACAAAGCTACACCCGTCCTTTCGGTATGGGACGTAAAGCCTGTTGGTCCCCTTGTACTTTTCTGGTAGGAGTAGGATGTATGTTGACGGATACCGGGTTTCCCCTACCTCCCTTCTCGTATTCACAATTTGCACTAGTGGGCTACATTGCCTGATTGTACAAATAGGAGACATAAATAGTTAGGTGGTATCGTACTGCCTATGGTACGATTGTTATTGTTAATTGTACGTAGAGCCTACGGTATTTAAATAAGCCACTACCTAAATTAAATGTATCAAACTGTGAAAAGAAAAGAATGTTGACGTACTGTGAATGATATTTCTTAAATACTTCTCGTTCAATAGATACAATCGTTTTAAAAATAGACCAATGCTATTCTTATGGGGCCATTCTCTTCCAATACACTGAAGTCGCTTCCCGCGTTTCACTTGTGCGGATTTGTGGTTATTCACGTGTGTGAAAGGCTCCTGTAACTACCAGCCCTATCGATAATACAGCGTGGGAAAAACTTCTTTATCGACCCCTCTGCTGGCAGTTATGGGAGACCAATGTCACACGTTTCAACAACACGAATGTTAGCGACTGTCAAATAGCAAATTACGTATCAACACAACATCATTGAGTTCATCGAATCTGTGGTACGTAGGCCTAGCCCCCTGCCCTACATTAAATTGAATAATTAATCCTGGGAAGACAAAGTTCTAATCATAGGCCTAGGCAGTGTGGCCCCTAGAGCATAGCTCGCATGGCCAGGGAAGGGACTAAGACCCTACTAAACCTAAGCTAGGAGGGATTGCATTACTACACAAAGGCCTCGGCCCTAGGCATAGGCTATCTTATTGACCTAGGGCCTGCTAGCGGCCTAGCCTTGCATTGAATTTGGAAACAAAGGGATGTTAACACAAAGGCTCTAGCGGACTTCTTCTGTTCATGGGCCACACAAAACAACTTGTTTTTTCATGCTTTTTAGTGTTGTGTAGGCCCTGACAGGGCCTACCTATTAGGCCTAGGCCCTTATTTAGGCCTAGGCCTAGCCTAGGCCCTACCTAGAAAACCTTTAACGTTGCTATTTATGGCAAAAACTCCAATTCGGTTGAAAGTCCTTAACATTGAAAAGAGAAACATTAAAGGTTAGGCTATACACGACGAGCTGTTTTTTGGGCCCATGAACCAAAGAAAGAAGTACGGCTAGGCTGGTCTAGCTATGCGTAGTTGGTTTGCGTCTTTCAGAACCCAGTGTATTTGAACTTCAAGTTATTAGTTTTAGGCCTAGCCCTACAGAAATAATATAATGAAATGAAACCCACGACTTTTCTACGCACGGGAAGGATATTTAGTAGGGTGCTATGGCTTATAGGCCAGCTACCAAGGTCCTACCCATTCACAATATATGTAGGCCTATGATAGATGTTGATGTGTATCTTGTATTCTGCTAATGACTATAGTCGGGGGCCAGTGGCCAGGTTTCTTCTTCCCTTCTTCCATTCCTCTATACATCCCTCAGCTTCCATAGATCTCTCATCTCCTCTTCACTGTCCATTGACCAGAAATGACAAATTCCTTCTGTAATCTCTATCGCTCCCCTCCGAGCAATGGCCTCTTTTTACTCTCATCTCCAATTTTCTCTCTTCCCTAATCGGGTGATTTATTTTCGTCTTTCCCCCACTAAACCCCCAAAAAGGTCATTCCCCTCCGGTTTCCCGTTGTGGGCCAAAATGAGTTTTTCCCACCCAAAAAACTGTGGCCCATGTACCATTTAGGCCCAGGGCCAGACCTCACCTCTCCTGTATCTTTTTTTCATTTTATGAGGGGGTATCAATTTAAAACATTAGGGGAGGTACGGGTAGGAGTAATGAGGAACAATGGATAATGGGGAACAAGGGCTATTATTTCTCCAATTTGAATTGGAAAAAAAATCAAAAATGTTACTAATTGTACGGTATATTGATTTAGGTTCATTAGGCCTAGGGCAAATACAAAATTAGCATTTTTTTAAATCATGGCACATGTAAATTTTGTTTTTGTACCAACCTAACAAAAATGTTTGCTTCAAGTTTAACACTTTTAATCACTCTTATATTTTTTTCTTTAGTGTACGGTAGCCTACTATTTGAAATCCACAAAGTGTGGTTTCAAAAACTTGCTGTAAAGTAGGTAGGCCTAGGCCTACCGGTACTACATAATGGTGATTTTGTTATTTTTTTAAATGTTCAGCATCCCCTTGAACTCAGCCTTGTTCCCCTTTACCCCAGCATCAGTGTTTTCTGGGGTAAAAAGGAACACCTAAATGGGGTAAAAAGGAACATTTGAGGTAATGGGGATCACATCAGAATTAACAGTTATACTGCTGGGGTAAACAGGAACATAATAGGTGATTGCATTGTTGGGGTATTTATGTGTTCTGTAGTTGGTAATATTTTGTTTCAACTCCTTTGCCGTGATTTTTAAAGAAGAACAAGAATTTTTATTTTTTTTCTCCCCCAAGTGGGAAAAATTTATTTTTGTGCTATTTAAGAACCATTTTGATTTGTAATTTTAAAAGAAACTATGTAATTGTAAAATTTGAAAACAAAAAAACATGTTTTGTACTTTTGAAACAGCACACAGCATTTTTTTTCAATGTTGGCAATCCAAAATTGGAAGATATTTTCCGAGTATTCAGATTTCCAATGTTTGATAGCCTATAACTTTGCCAATATTTGCTCGATTTCAACCATTTTTTTAGACTTATAAAGTCAAGTATACGTTTGATCCCTATTACCCCAAATATTTTTGCTGTACACGGTATGACTTCAGCAACACTTGTTCCCTTTTACCCCATTCTCCTGGGGTAAAGAGGAACAACACAGACATAAAAAAAAAAAAAACTCGCAATAGTGAATCAAGATAGGTAGGCCTATATCAGTTTGATTTAACCCATTGAGCCATCAGTTGATTTGCTTATTTTGCCCATACGGAACCAGTTAAATCCGTATTACGGGGGATGGCACCCGGCCGCACCCTGCCTACGGGCCGAAATCGCATGAATGCACAAAATTGAAGGCCTAGGCCTATTGTTTTTAGTTCATATGCTTTGCTTTTCTAGTTTATATTTCCGCCAGCCCTAGGCCTAACCTACTTGTGTCATCGTCTTATTTTATCTTGGTTGAAGTACTCTAGCCTTCGTCCACATCATTATTTAGGTATCGCTTGCATCATTTGCAAGCTATCAACAACACTTCCTGAATCTCACAATATAGGCCTATCACGCTCATGTGAATTCATGCACAATCGCCTTCAGATTCGCCATCTCGTAACATACAGGAGCTTTATGTCAGTTTTACGAAGTAAACAACAGCTGAGAAGCCTATTTCTGCTACGGCGCACCGCCTTGACAATTTGTAGGCCTTCGTATTATTTGTAGTCGTCTGTGAAGTGGCCGTGTTCGAGAATTTATCGGGGAAAAAATTCAACCACGTCGGTAAAAGAGTCAGCCTCTATATAGTGCTGCTATCTGTGTGAGATTGACTGAACTACGCCGGTTTGGCGCGAATTCAAAGATGAATGGAACGGACACGGAACTGTTCCGTATGTTGGTTTTTGAGCCAGACTCGTGGAATACGGAACAGTTCCGTAAGTCGAGCTGACTTATGGGGTTAATGGGTTAAACATAAATTATTAGCTAAGTTCATAGAATATTGTGTAAAATTTTTATTGTTATGTGATTCATGCAACCAAAGATATTAATTAATGAAGTCGAAACTTGTAAAAAGTGTTCCTCATTACCCCTACCTCCCAGAGTACATTTCCAGGATTTGTTTTCCAAATTAGGCTCAACACCACAGCAAAGATAGTCATGTCCACAAGTACGAGTACTGAAAATATCTGCTCATTCCGATCCGACCACCCGTTTCTTTTTTTTGTACAAGTTAACCACCCTGTAGGTGCAACTTAATTATGTTCAGGGGAAACGGAGTCAAACCTGTGGCCTTCTGAACTGAAAGCAAGAAGTAATAACTCATTGGTCCAACTAGCTACGTTACGTAGCCTACACACATTATTTAATACTTATTCTTCTGTGCAGGAGTTGGAGCTTCAACCATGAAGCGGAATTATCAACCTTTCCACGGACAAAAAAAGTGAGTTACTTTCTCTATTAAATTGTAGACCTAGGTCTACACCAAAACAGTCTTAACAACTCGGCGGCACGTGTAACCACGACGAAGGCCCATTCGACTTGCGTTGTAGACTACGTTCGCTGCGCTCACTCGTCTAATTATTCGAATACTGACTGTGCAAAATGTCCAAATTGGACATTTCGAGATTTGGTCATTTTGAACAATAAATGTCCAAATCTACTCCGCGCGCTCGGCTCGCCTGGCTCAGCTCTGCACGCCTGGTGGCTTGGCTCAGCGTAGCTTGGCTCGGCACGGTACGGTGAGTTACCGGGTCACACCCAGTCTAGCAAAATCACCAATCCAGGCATTCTTCAAGATATTACTTGATTGTACGTGTAAAACCATGTCCAGTCCGTAGAAATTATCATATTTCCAAACAAAAGTAACATCAAAATATCTTAATTGGATGAGCGTAGCGAGCGAAGCGAAGATTCCATTTCACTACACTGGAGAAAAAAATCTGGAATGTTTTTTTTTTCTTTCTTTTTTTTGTATTTTTGGCTGTTTGTTAACACGATTCCGGCTAAACCGATACTCCAATTGCGATGAAATTTTCTGGAGACCTTCGAAATCTCTGAACTTTGATTTGCTACGTTTTTGAGCGCAATCGAAAAATTATTTCTCATGAAAATCGCAATTTTACGATTTTTTTTTTTTTTAATTTCTTCGACTAATTACACCTACATGCTTTATCTGATTTTAATGATTTTTTCACAGAACCATAATTTTATGAATTAAGATATTCATGTTAAATTTAGCGCAATTGAAAAATTATTTCTCATGAAAATCGAAATTTTACGGGTTTTTCCTTTTTTAAAACAATTCTTTGACTTATCCGATTGTAATGATTTTTTCACAGAACCTTATTGGATGAGCGTAGCGAGCGAAGCGAAGATTCCATTCTACTACACTGGAGAAAAAAATCCGGAATGTTTTTTTTTTTTCTTTTTTTTTTTTTTTTTTTTTTTCTTTTTGTATTTTTGTCTGTTTGTCCGCACGATTCCGGCTAAACCGAACTCCGATTGAGATGAAATTTTATGGAGGCCTTCGAAATCTCTAAACTTAGAACTGCCACGTTTTTTGAGCGCAATCGGAAATTATTTCTCATGAAATCGCCATTTTACGTTTTTTTTTTCGATTTTTTAAAAATTTCTTTGACTTATAACCTACATGCTTTATCCGATTTTAATGATTTTGCACAGAACCTTTATTTTATGAATTAAGATATTCTTGTGGAATTTGAGGGCAATTGAAAAAATATTTATCATAAAAATCGAATTTTTACAGTTTTTTTTTTTTAACAATTCTTTGACTTATAACACCTACATGCTTTATCCGATTGTAATGATTTTTTCGCAGAACCTTAATTTTATGAATTTATATATTAGTGTTAAATTTGAGCGCAATCGAGAAATTATTTCTTTTAAAAATCGCAATTTTACGATTTTTTTTAACAAATGCAATTAATAAATTAAAAAATTTAAGTTAATTTTTAATTTAATTTAATTTAATTTAATTTAAATTTAAAATTAAAAAAGAATTCATTTTAGTAATGATTTTTCACAGAACACAGAAATCGCATAACACATGGCAGCTCAATGCACCATTACGCTCATCCATCAACGCGGCGGGACTTAAGCGTTTTCCTAGTGAATTAATATATTCGTGTGAAATTTGAGCGCAATCGAATAATTATTTCTTTTAAAAAAATTGAAAATTAAAGTTTATTTTTTAAATTATTTAAATTAATTTTTAAAAATCTTCAACATTGTAATGATTTTTTCACAGAACAACAAAAAATCCGCATAACACATGGCAGCTCAATGCACCAATTACGCTCATCCAACAACGCGGCGGGACTCAAGCGTTTTCCTAGTTACTTCATTATATATTGGCACCTGATCTAACATGTATTATCTAGGTGAAGTAGGCCTACGAAGGCTACATTTCAAGATGCATTCAGTGGTCCAAATCCCATGGCTGTAGCCATATCTCTAAGTGACATAAAATGCAATGACTGAATGGAGATTGCATTCTTTAGGTTGAGAACTAGTGTGAGTTTGGCCCGGCTGAGGGCCTAATACTTTTTATTGACAAATAAGATTGATAGTTAATTGTTGGATGAGCGTAGCGAGCGAAGTGAAGATTCCATTCTACCACACTGAAGAAAAAAATCCGGAATGTTTTTTTTTCTTTTCTTTTTTTGTATTTTTGTGTGTTTGTTAACACGATTCCGGCTAAACCGATACTCCAATTACGATGAAATTTTAAGGAGGCCTTCGAAATCTCTGAACTTAGAACTGCCACGTTTTTGAGCGCAATCAGAAAATTATTTCTCATTAAAATCGCAATTTTACGACTATATATATCTGAATCTCAACTAACAAACATGTTCTGGATATAAACAACCCTTACGCGACGCCACTATGCACAGATTAAGCAAAAGGCTCCTATTCCCGTTAGGATAGCCTCAAAAATTCGATCATCTACCACCAACATAACAGAACGAAAATCACTAGAATGAAGACCTCTGCTGCTGGCAAAATCCGCGTTTGTATACGGCATACATAGACACACGAAGTGGGAAGTGTTGCAGCGCGTATATTTACGGCATGCACAGTACGGACGCCATTTAGCATGGACGTATATATACGGCATGAACAGCTAAGGGGTTAATTTTATGAATTAATATACATTCGTGTAAAATTTGTGTGCAATCGAATAATTATTTCTTATGAAAATTTCAATTACGATTTTTTCCTTTTTTAAAATAACGAATAATTAAAAAAAAAATTTAAGCTAATTTTTTATTTAATTTAATTTAATTTTAAAAAAATCTTCAACTAAGTAATGATTTTTTCACAGAACAACAGAAAATCCGCATAACACATGGCAGCTCAATGCACCAATTACGCTCATCCAACAACGCGGCGGGACTTAAGTGTTTTCTTAGTTATCTATAATTTTATATGATTGATTGAAGAAGGGTTGACAGGTTGGGAAAGCAAAGAGAGCATAAATCCGGGAAATCTCAGCCTGAAGGGCTGGGGGCGACAAAACGTTTCTCCTGCTGATGACAACTGCAGCTAATTAAAAGTTGTTACCTTAATCCACGACGCGTTTCGTCCTTGTGGGACTAAAAAAATCAGCTAACTACATCAAACAAAACTCACAACACATAACCAAACCTGGCCACGCAAGAAGCATATTCTGCATGCATGTTGTCAAGGTTATCAGCAAGGTTACTTCACACACCATTCATACTGAGGCACACCGTCAGCACAACTAGTAAGGGGGCTTCCTTTACATCTCTAGTGCTCGGGAGACAAAACATCCATGACTCACCCTGGAGCGTGGCGTAGATTGCTCCACAAGTTATCTCTTATTTTAATTGATTAATTAACAATTAAATCGGTGATGAGTTTGAAAATCTGCAAAGAACTAAATATGTGAAGCTGAGATTAGTCAAACCGTCACAACAATGCAGAGCGTGGCGTTGATCGCTCTCAAGTTGTCTTAATAAGTATTTTGTGTTTTTAGGTATGGCGGTCAGAAGAAGGCTAAGATTTCTCAAGATGATTTCGAGACTGAATTTGAATTAAACAGCGAAGGTATAATCGTGCCTACCCAGAGGATCCCAGGTGAGTTGAATGGGGGCCACTGTGCTCACTACACGATCCTCGCTTTCGGGTGTATAACCGCTACGAGTGGGCAAGGACACTAGTACAAGTTACGTATTTAGTAGCAAGTTATATGCACAATACAACTTACAATACTGATGGGTCAGGTCATTTCTTTCTCATAGAACCCAGTCTGTTATTTTTCATGGAACCACCTCCCACCGTATTAATATTACTTCCGGAGTGCCACAGGGTTCAGTGATAGGTCCTCTTTTGTTCATAATATACTTTTTAAACTTACCACAGTGTGTTTCTTCAAAGATGATTTATTATGCTGACAATACTACCATTTTTAGATTAATTGGGTCTGAGGAAGATATAATAGAGTTGCAAAAGGATTTGGTGTTGATAGTAGTGATGACGAAACTCGACTTTTTTACGACCCGGGTACCCATCCACATTACCTGCGGGTTATTTGGGTAGTGACACAAAAAAATCGTGTGGGGTGTCTAATGAACTGCGAAGAAACGTGCTCATAATTATCGTAATATCACATACGTAGGCCTAATGCTGTTCTGTTGACAATGACGTGCCAATGAAGTAGTATTTTTTAATCACGAAAGAGGAACAGCAGCGGGCCATTAAGATAACACTCACTGTTCCTTGCATCTGCTTTATATCTTTTCACAGTCTAGTCAAGGTCACGATACGTTGGCGCAGGGCGAGGTAGTGAGGTGGGGCTAAAGCGATAATGCTGGCGCTTAGATAATTGTAACAAGATAAAGAAATGCCAGTCTCTGCAGTATCTCTATTCTTACGTGCTTAGTTTCAGGTATTACCATGGGTTGTTAGGCAGGATGGGGGTGGGGGAGGGGGGCATACTCGGCACACTGCCACAAGTCGGCGGCGGAACGAAGGACATTACAATTTGAAAGAAAAATCACCCCAAGCACAAAAGATATGAGTAAGCGCATGTTTACATTAGCCTTCCGCCTTCAATGTGACACCTCAGTTCAGGAACCGGGTTTTTACAGGGAAACGGGTTGTGGAAACACGTACCCGTACCCAAAGTCGGGTGGGTACCGGGTACCCGTCGTCTTCCCTAGTTAATAGAGCGTTGGTGTACATTAAACATGATGAAACTTCCCTAGTTAATAGAGCGTTGGTGTACATTAAACATGATAAAAATTAACTCTGATAAATCTTAAGACATCAATTCACAAGATCTACAAAACCCTTCGATGAGTAGCCTACGTATAGCCTTTAAGGAGCCCAGGTTTGCATTTTTAATGACTTTTTTGCGGCTAATTTTTAATTGGATGAGCGAAGCGATGATTCCATTTCGCTACACTGGAGAAAAAAATCCGGAATGTTTTTCTTTCTTTCTGTATTTTTGTGTTTGTTAACACAATTCCGGCTGAACCGATACTCCGCAATTGCGATGAAATTTTCTGGAGGCCTTCGAAATCTCTGAACTTAGAACTGCTACGTTTTTTAGCGCAATCGGAAAATTATTTCTCATGTAACAGTCCATGAATCACTTTTCATCACAATCAACAGCAATTACCTGCCCACGCGCGCAAGCCACAGATGCACACCTACCCAGACCAGTTTACCTTATCTCTGGCCCACTCTCTCTCTCTCTCTCTCTCTCTCTCTCTCTCTCTCTCTCTCTCTCTCTCTCTCTCTCTCTCTCTCTCTCCCTTCTCATCCTCGCCCATGAACCATCTCATATCAACTTCTCTGACCTTTGAACATGTAACTTGACTGTGTTCTGTGTGTATTCTGTACTGTTTATTTTCATAGTCATACTATAATAATACTGTTATCTATAGTACCTAGTGGAGTCATCAATGCGGTTTTGCTTGTAAAGGGAGGACACTGTGAATGTATGCGAGTCACTGTTGGTCAGGCTTTTTGTCTAGGGGATCTCCGTGTCCGACTGCTGTATGCAGGATAGGCCATGTTTATTTGATTCTTAAAACATTGTTAGTGGTTGAGCCTCTATCTGTGAGACCTGAAACTTTTTGGGAAGTGTGGAACCGTGTCGCGCGTGCAAATCCATACCCCTCGACTAGAACGTTTGGACGTTGGAGTTCTTAATTAGTTTCGCAACCAAGTGGGACCTTGTGGAGCCCCCTGGACGATATGACAGTGCACCGTGTACCCATCCACTCCCGCGACCTCTTCCAGCCGGATCGAGATTGGTGCTTTGGGCAACCGATTCTGTAAGGACTTCTGGTAACGTGTTAAATATTTACCCGGACGAACTGTAAGTAACTCACTGTACAAACTTTCGTGAAGAACTTGTTCATACCCTCGCGTAGGCCGGCAAGTGAGCCCGATCTGTTGTGTACAAGAACTACTGAAGTTTTACGTGGTTATCCACGGCCACGGCTTTGAGAGTGCCGATTAACTTTGTGGAGTAATTTACCTGAACTGTGTTTGAGGGGGGTCTAATAAGATTAAACTTAACCTAACTGTATATTATTGTTATGTAATTAGGCTAACTTGGTACGTTGGTTTTCATATAGCCAAGCGTGATTATGCTACTTGTTTGGGCAGGCAGATGAGACCTTGTGAATCTTTTGATGTTTGAACTTGGAGATCTGTTTGTTCACGAGTTCTAATCTATGTTATATAATTCTGTTTATTAATTGGTGGTATGCTTTATTATGTTAAATTTCTACATGTTTCACAAGCACATCTTGCTGGGTTGCCCTTCTGTTATCTTACTTACGACCCCAGGCTTATATTTCTTTGTTTGATAACGCCTGCAGACGGGGACGAGTGACAAAACAAAGTGGCGCCCTATCTAATTATTAAGAGTAGTATTGACGATTGTAACCCCAACTCCCCACGCCCCACTCTACCACCCCATATACCCGAGCACCGGCACAATGCGTCGCACTCATGAAAATCGCAATTTTACGATTTTTTCGATTAAAATGATTTTTTCTCGACTTATAACACCTACAGGCTTTATCCGATTTTAATGATTGTTTCATAGAACCCTAATTTATGAATTAAGATATTGGTGGGAAATTTGAGCGCAATTGAAAAATTCTTTCTCATGAAAATCAAAATTTTAAGTTTTTTCTTCTTTTTTGAAACAATTCATTGACTTATAACACCTAGCCCTACATGCTTTGTCCTATTGTAATGATTTTTTCACAGAAGCTTATTTTTATAAATTAATATTTTCATGTGAAATTTGAACGCAATCGAATAATTATTATGAAAATCGCAATTTTACAATTTTTTTTTTGTGTAAATTACGATTAATTAAAAAAAAAAAATTAAGTGAATTTTTTATTTAATTTAATTTAATTTCAAAAAATTCTTCGACTTTGTTATGATTTTTTCACAGAACAACAGAAAATCCGCACAACACATGGCAGCTCAATGCACCAATTACGCTCATCCAACAACGCGCCTGAAAAAGCGTTTGCGAAGCTTCCTAGTTTTATTGCATAACTAACAACTTAAAATGGAATGTACTTAATGATTTTGTTTGCAATAGAGCAGCTTCTCTGCTTGGATTAGTAAATAGGAGTGTTGGAAGGAGTAGGCAACGCACAATTAGAACAGCTAACCTAAGCTTGAGTTCATGTTATGTTCCTGTATGGCATCCTACAACCATTGAATTTAGGATATTAAATACTCTTAAGAGTCAAAGCTACGACTCAGCCTAATATAAACAAACTAGAACAAATTCAGAATAGGGCCACCAAATTGATTTTTGGCAAAGCTAATTTCAACCCTATAGTCTTAGCTAAATAATGGCATAATAATTATTACAAGACCAGATAAACTTCTATTCGTTCAAATATATTTCATATTCAACAGAAAATAAACACATCCCCTATCCGTTATATTTTACGTTTGACCAACAATCATTGTTCACTAGTGAGGTTATTTTTACTTGTGTGGGTATCTGTTTGGTTGTATAATTTGAAGTTGTTGTTCTTCTTGCTTATAGCCGTGATCCAACTGGCTGGTAGAGGCGGAGGCCCCAGTCGCAACGGAGTTGTCGAATATTTCTTACCAACTGGGGAAAAACGCCGCTGCATGTTTATTCATGAACAGTCCGTTGCCAACGGCTACAGCTTGAAAATGATGCGACTTTATACTTCCGACCCAAAAATGATGTTTCCGTTCGAAGAGGGACGGCCCGTGAGCATAATCGAAGAGACTCCCATATTTCACTCCGACTGTTCGCACAAGGCGACGATTGAGTTAGGAGGCGACGGCATTCCCGGGGCTCCTCTTCACTTCGAGCATATTAACTGGAGTAACGTTCCTAACTTTGACGACCAAGAGATTACTGGCTTTATCAACAATTTTGAAAAGAGCACCGGAGTGGCTACGTTCAGCACATACGACGGAGTACCACGTTTGGCCCTCTTTAAAATGCAGGAGATGGTAATCGGTGGATCGCAAGTGCCGAAGTCAATGTTTCCATGCGTTGCCTACATTGGAATGTCAATAAACCTTAAGATCACTAGTTCGGGCTCCGCCAAGATACCCGGCATATACTACACGGCAAAAGCAAGCGTGAACGTTCCTATTTTTCCCTGCATAGGAAACTTCCACGAGAAGCCAGAACGATTTAGGGGAGTGATCACCAAAGTATATGACAAGGGGCCAACGATGATATCCTGTTTCTTTGAAGAAAACAATGCAGAACATTTTTTTGTCGTCTGCGAAAATGCCACGGCCAACAACGGACCTATTTCGGAATCTGGTCTCTATTTTGCAGAAGGAATCAGGGTACTTTGCTCGATTAACTTCAAATGCGATCGCAACAGAATTATCAACGGTCGTGCCTATGAGGCGACAGTGGATTTTCCTATTTTGGAGGGTAGAATTGTCAAGCTGCGAACTATTAATACATCTAAGTATCCCAATAAATTATTTGTGACTATGGGCAATGCAGAAAAATCCATCAATATTCCCAAAAACGAAGTCAAAGTCGACGGGAAAAAGATCGAAGGGTCAATGATTCCTGAGGGTTATTACAAACTCAACATGGTCATAAAAATTAACCACGTTTGGGTACATAGCTGGAAAGAAATGCGGTGTTCTATAGATCTTAGTGCCAGAGCTCTGTCCCCGACTTCCTCGTCCGATGCGGGAATGTCCGTCTCCGGACAATCCGGGAATATGCCTGTTGTTACCATAAAGGGAAATGTCACGGATCTCCGAGAAAACAGTTCGGGATTGTTCCTACCTTCAGAGGCAACGGCTATCGTGAACGGCAAATTGATGACTTTGCACATCCCGGCTCATCTGGTGACTGTGAACATGAAGAGCGACGTCTGGGTGCCCAGGCATTTCCTTGAACTGGGCATGGATGTTAGGCTGCGCAATATCACATTCTGTGAGAAGAAGCAGGTCCACCAAGCCGAGATGAAACTGTCCGTGCACAAGGGCCGATTGCAACAACATTATCAGTTACATGCACAAAGGTACTTACTTCATATAGACTAAGTAACTAAATGCACAGCTAGTGTTGGGAATTTTCATGAAAAAAAATAATCTTGAAAATTTTTGTGAAAATTTTCAAGGTTTGTTAATCTGTTATTTAAACTGTATTTTACCATATGAAAATAAAAATAATTTATTTCTATCAAGGATGTAGGCCTACAGTGGGACTCGGGCTGAGGTGAATCTAATATGCAATATCTTGTTGATTAGGCTAAGTTTATTTTTGCAATTTGCAAATAGGCCTACATTATAAAAATAATTGTCGAGACTAAAATGTTGAGTATTGAATTGGGATAGTATCCAACATGAATGATGGAAACAAAAGCAACATAAAACATATTAGGGGCCTATATCAAAATGTAAAAAAAAAAAAAAAACACCCGATGTTCTGGGTGGTTAAGAGAAAGCCTAGATTATAGTCACTACAAACAATACGGTACCTACAAGGCTACAGACTAATCGGAGGCAAAGACCTCACACCAAAGTAATGTTTGTCCAGGTCTTTCCATTCCACTACTCTAGGCATTTAAGTTCTGCATAACCCTCTAGCATTTGTGCTACCGGTAATTAAATATGGATTTTATCTGGTTAGGGCCGATCCGTACGATTGCCTATACAACCTACAAAAAATAATAAGTTAGCTAGACCTTCATTTGCAGGCTTCGTATTCGCAATGTGACCTAGCTCCTACATTGACAAACTTCTAGGCCTAGGTCAATGCCTCTGTTCTAGGCTAGGCCCTAGCATGCATTAGGCCTATGTGCAAGAGGCTAGCCAAATCCTAAATACCAAAAAATACCAACTGGGCAACTGCATAATAAAACAATCATAATAAAAATAAAAACTTGAAAATTTTCAATGCACGGACCAAGTCCCAACACTATGCACAGCTGAGCACATTCATATGCTCGGTACTACCAAAAGTGGTGGGCACTCTTTCGGTTGGTATGGCCAGTTTTTCAACACTGTTTTTTCCATTAAAAACAATAAAAAACAATCTAAAATGAGTTCTATTTTATAAAATATTAAATAGTGTTTTATAATATTAAAAAATACACTAACATCTTTCATTTCATTCTGAATTATTAATAATTGTAAGCTATAAGTAACGAGGAGTGATGCGGCCTAGGCCTACGAGGCGTAAACTGGGCATTGTGTCATCGTAAAAATGAAAATTGACAACATGGCCGACAGTACCAACCTTTTTCACTAAAACACTCTAGGCCTACCTACAAAACCTTTAACATCACTATTTTAAATATAAAGGACTTTCAACGGAAAAGTACTTTCGCTTGAAATAGCAACGTTAAAGGTTTTGAAGTTTTTTTTTTGTGACTATGACAGCAAAAATGTGATGATTCTATTTTCTATTTTGTAAATTATGTTATTGTAAGGTTACTTGCAGTGAGTACAACATTCTCAGCACGGCAGGCCTAAATGCCCAAAAACAGTGAAATATGCGAGTGATTATAAAAGAGTAATTAACCACACATAATTTTATATTTTCTGAGTGATCAGTGTTAATAATTAATTGTTATTAATGAGTTATTCTTTATTTTTTTTATTTATTTTTTTATTAATTTATCATTTGAAGTTGTTTTTCATTGTTTTTAATGAAAAAAAAACAGTGTTAAAAAACTGGCCATACCAACCAAAAGAGTACCAAGTGGTGACCAAATACTGCTTCGCTATTTATACGATCTACTCCCCTAATTAAACACGTGCGGAGGTGGCGAAAAAACCCGTAAGAGGATAGGATAGTTGCAAAATTAAAACCACGCAAAATTACAGTTTTTTTGTGATATCTGGAGAACGATGCAAAATATCTAAAAACTGATTCTAGATGTGGTTTTGTGAGACTTAAAACACTTCAGTGGAAATAACTCTTTATTTTTATTAATAAAATAACAACGTTTCGGAAATTACTGGAACTATTTCCGTCCTCAGGTTTCTTATGAAAAACAAAAAATCAAATCAAAACTCAAAAGTATATCAAAACAAACATCAAATTTTACATTTCTCTCACATGGAAGTTGACAAAAAACAAGGTGATATAAATAAAAAGGCTATTTCTTAGTATTTAATAAAAGAGTTATTTCCACTAAAGTGTTTTAAATATTATAATGAACTCTTCTAACTTTATAACTAAAATGGTTTTGTGAGGTTATGGTTAGGTATGTGTTTCGCTTTGAGCAGTCCTGGGGCCCAAAGTTATTGTCAGTTGTTTTGAAATTGATATTTATGTGAAAGATTAGGCATTTGTAATGGGCCCACAAAATGAAAAATTCCTTTTCAGAATTTGCCATATCGAGGGGCTCGTTGGTCTTGTGGTTAGCGTCACTGCTTCCAATGCAGCAGGTCCAGGGTTCGATTCCCGATTTTTCCAAGTGATGTTTTTGTGAAAGAGCGGAAAAGTTTAATTTTGTTGGTTTAGTTCACACCGTTATTTTCCCCAAATTTGGGTAGCCCTACCGCCCAAAGTTTCCGTGAGATTTTTTAAGAATGAATTTAAAATTTAAAGAGCCGTGTGACCATTTTGTTGATCAAATAATAACCAAACACCCGGTTTTAACATGTCAGGTCGGGGGGTAACGTATCACCAGTTTTGTCGGACTGTGGACTTTTCATTGCTTGCTAGCCAGGGTCGACACCTCCTCATCTTCTTCGATGTATTCTATGACAGGCATTTCTACCAATTTCCTCAATTTTTTTCTATCCTCCAGAGTCTTTCCTCATTAATTCTCTTTCACGATTTCCCTCTTTGTCCAACGTTCCATTTTACTTGATCCCTCCATCTATTAGGGCTGTAATTGTTTGTAAAAAAAAAAAAAATCAAAAATATTTTTTTCAATTTTTTTTAGAGTGTTATTTTTCATAATTTTGGCCAAATAGGGTTGATAAGGTGTCACCATAGACCTATTTACGATCTCACAATCGCGTTTTATGACCCGGCACCTCCAGCAAATGCACCAGCCAGGGTAATTTAATTTAGACTACCTACCCGGCACCTCCACCAAAATTTCGAAATTTAGCATTTTTTGTGTAAATTTCGATATTTCGATATGAAATCAAATATCGATATCGAAATTTTTTCCAATTATCGATATCATATCGAAATATCAATTTTTTTGCCCAGCCCTACTATCTATCTCTTTGGTGTCCAACTCTTCTTATTCCCCTTCATGTCAGTGTTCTCCCCAGAGCCGGTTAGCCGGGCGGCCCGCCCGGCTATTTTTAGCTACCGCCCGGCAAACATATCTGCCGCCAATTATAGTATTTTTGTTCAAAATTATCACATTCACACCTCCATCCATCCTCTATGTCAAGACTTTATGTGAGGGGGGTTTGAGTGCGGTCAGCGAGCACCCACGTAGAAGCACTGGTGCCTGGCACTGTGCGCTAATAGTCCAGTTCAAGCGAATGTCACGGACAGACAGCAGTGCATCGCATGAGGTGCACCCGGTACAGCTGACTGGGCCGAAGCACGATCGGCCGCAGTCGGGAGGGCTCGGTAATCCGGCGATGCGCGCGACGCACGTGCTAGGCAAGGCAACACGTGACACGGACACACATCACACACAACATTCATTATAGATCAACCTACAAAATGTTGTTCTTCTTACGCCTGAAATATCCAATGTAGAAAATGTTAAATGTAGCTGATTGCGTTTGTGTGAATGTTGTTAGACAAAACATCAAAATAACGTGTGACTGATTATTCACTTGACTTGGCGTACGAGTTGACGTACGTCTCTCACTGCAGAGAGAGGGAGAGAGTGAGAGAGAGAAATACAACTCGCTTGCTGTCCGGCCAGGGCCCAGGCTCACATGCAGGCTTCGGTGGTGGTGGTGCTCGGTTTTTTTCACCTTTATCAAACACCGACTGACGCATCACATTTCATTCAGTGAGTGTGGTTTTGTTTTGTCAGCTGTAGTTTGACACCTCCCCGCGCTCCCCTCTCTTCTCCGCTCCAACCAGATCTCTCGCACATTCCTTTCCTACGCTACGAATTACACATCATTCCGGTCAGTCTGTGTTGACTCAAACGCGAGATAACTGCAGCGCGGATTGTAAACAAAATCGTGGAGGCTAATCTCGCTGATATAGAACACGACAAGGAATGCATTTGAACGAAATACATAAGTTACGGCAAAATGGCAATCATCGCTATGATCGTGAACATTCACTGCACACAAGGAGCACACACAAGTGAACAATTTTATTTTATCAATTTTCCAATTTTATTGATTGCTAGGGCAAATTATAAAGTAGGGTAATAATACAAATAAAGTTATCGAATACAACAATGTTTCAAGTTGTAGGATCACTTTTACAAGGGCCTATTGTACTCATTGTTACAATAGGACTACGGTACAGTAATTTCACAGCCTACATACAAAGGAGAAAATAATTATAATTTAGGACTAGACTATAATTTCAATCAAATTTGAAATGTTCTTACCACAAAACCAGCTAAAGTAAGCTACTTTAAAAAGGCTTCAAAAACCTCTAAAACTCACCAAATCGAATCTAGGATCTCAAAATTTTTCCGGGGGCAAGCCCCCGGACCCCCGCTATTTTGTCCCTACCCTATGAATATAGTACCCGGCAATGTTTATGGAATACCCAGTGAACATTTTTTTCTGGGGAGAACACTGCATGTGCATTTGATTTCTCTTCTTGGGATTCTATCTTGCTTCATTCTTTGTACGTGCCCATACCACCGAAGTCTTTCTCTACCTATTTTATTTCATAGACTTTCCACTCCTAATTTGTTTCTTATTGTTTTGCTCCGTAGCTTGTGTATTTTTGTTAAGGCTACAGAACTTCTTAGAAATGTAATCTCTGCTACTTGTGATCAGCTGTCTTCCTTTCTTCCTATTGTCCATGTCACTGGTGCATATATGGCATTATTGAGAGGAAATACATTTTGTATAATAGCATCTTACACCTGGTTTATATTTCTCCTTTCCATTATAGGCCTAGTTAACGTACACTTTGGTAGAATTTTTCTACTAATATGATTCTCCGTGATATTTCAGCATCTATTTTTGCGTCTTTTGTCAGTATACTTGCAAGGTATTTAAATCAAAGATTAGGTTATCTTTATTTGAATGCTTCTGCGATGGACAGCTCTTCTCCCCGTAGTTTTATCTTCTGATTTGGTTTACTTTTCTTTGTTTCTATTACTAGTGAAATTGTACTTGTTCAAGGTCAATATGACATTTCAATTTTTGCAAGCGTAGCCCTGCAGTGCTAAACAGATTCAAGACTTCCTTCAACCGCTCGTCGTGTTCTTCTTGCGTTTTCCCCGATACTAGGATATCGTCGAGAAATACCGCCACACTTGGTATGCAACAGTTCACGTTTCTGTTTGATGGTTCAATTGTTGAAAGACGTTTCTCTCTTCTTTTCTATATTATTCTCTTACCCCTATAGGTTCTTTATTCTTTCTTTGTCTATTTTACGTGGCACCATTACTCTCGTTTGCTCACGTGCGTCATATGTTTAACGCATCTCGATTACTTACCATCTACGACTCTGTCGGTAAGCTGCTTATTTCTCTATGCTCTCTTAAAATACGGTCCACTGACCATCCTCGGGCCTCGGCCCATACAACATCATCCTCGGGCCTCGGCCCCTACAACATCAACCTCGGGCCTCGGCCCATACAACATCATCCTCGGGCCTCGGCCCATACAACATCATCCTCGGGCCTCGGCCCATACAACATCATCCTCGGGCCTCGGACCATACAACATAAAAATCATTCTAGGCCGTGTTATTATGATCTATTATGATGTAGAGTTAAAAGTATAATTGTGTTTTTATTTTAGGGAAAAACGTGAAAAAAAGGTGAATTTTCCTCAAAAGGAATCCATATACGACTTTGATATGAACAGCAAAGGAATAATCGAGCCGGCCCAGAGAATTCCAGGTGAGTTGAGTTGGATCATAGTGTGAGCGCCACTTCACAGTCCTTTTGTGGATTCAGCTGCAGCAGAGGGTTTTTTCATTTTTATTTATTTATTTAACGTCTATCCTATTCAGTTAAACTGATTTACAAAGGAGGACAATGAAATAAATCTACTTACATAGTTGCTGATACAGCATTGAACTAACAGAAGTAAATATTTGAAATATTAATAATATTACTACAACAATGTATTAAAACACAATGATTTTGGTAAAAAAATCAAAAAGGATATTAAATTCAATTAATTAATGAACTTAGTAAAAAAGGGTGGGGAAATGAAAAGAAAAGAAAGGAAAAAAGAGAAAAAAAGAAATGAAAGAAATAAAAAAAAAAGAAAAAAAAAAGAAATGAAGAGAAAAAACTTATTTATTAGGCGATCCCACTCAAACGATTATAAGGTTTGCCAAAAATCAGGAACAGCAAATCAGGGATCAAATTTTCACGAAGAAACCACTCAAACGCGAATCTTTATTCTTGTGTTCAAATCTTGATAACAATTTAGTACAAAAGATCTTGACGCTAATATATAATTATATCGGACATATAATTATTGGAAATTGTACAAGTCAAAAACTGATCACAGCAATGATATGATACAGGACACCTAACTCAAGTTGCAAGCTCCACCAGTGGGCGGCAACCAGACAATCTAGGCAGAAAAATGCCATTGATTATAATAACTATATCATAACCATAGCAATAATGAACAACCAAAGAGAGTAACAAAATCATAAATAAAATTTATGAAGAGAAATTAACATTACACAAACACAAAATACAATGAACCACAAATGAATAGTGAAAATCAATTATTCTTTGCTCTTTGATTAATAATTATCATTGCTTCCATTGCCAAAATCTTAGGTCATTGCCAATTTTGGCGCATTTGATTGAAACCTGCAAGTCCTCTTCATGGTCCCGGTCAAAAATTATCAAAAGTTTTGAAATGACTGGCCAAAATGTTTCATTTAAAGACTTTATTACATACCTAATTATCACTCATTGAAAAAATCTTAACATAGGGCTAGGCCTACCTTACAAGTGAGCCATCTATTAGGAACATGGGTATTTTGTTTTTCCTCAAACAATGTAGCAGGCAAGCCTGAAAAGGTCAAATTTTGAGAAAGCAGTAAGCCTAACCATGAAGATTTATTTGAAAACCAAAAACTGTTCAGTAACCTTTACGTATTATATTAAGGATTTCATTTTAAACAAATTTGCAGTGGTTGATGTGAAAATGATACAAAAGTACCGGTAATTGATTTGACTAAACTAAGCCTTAGCCTATTTGGTAAAGAAAAATATTGAATTAATTTTTTTTCTGTTTGTTCACAGCCATGATCACAAAAGCAGGCATTCCGGGTCACAAAATAAACGGGGTTGTCGAATATACCTTACCCAATGGGGAAACACGCCGCTGCATGTTTTTTGAGGAGCAGTCTGTTGCCAATGGCTACAGCTTGCAAATGATGCGACAGTATACCTCCTGTCCGACTTTGACGTTTCCGTTCGAAGTGGGACAGCTTGTAAGCATCATCGAGGAAACTTATTTATTTCACCCCCGCGACTGTACTCATAGGGCAACGATCGAGTTCGGGGGTGGAGGTGTTCCCGGGGCTCCGCTGATGCTTGAGGATGTTAGTGGGAAAGACATTCCCAACTTCGACGGCAAAGAGGTCATTGGCAAGATTAATGCGTTTGAGAAGGATGGTACCGGAGTGGCTTGGTTTAGCATCAATGGCGGATTCCGTCATTTGGCCCTGTTAAATATGCAAGAGATGATTATCGGAGGATCGCAAGTACCAAAGTCGATGTTCTCACACGTCGCCTTCGTTGGAATGTCGGTCAACCTCAAGATCACTTCTTCGGACTCCACCAAGATACCTTGGATTTACTACACGGCGGAAGCAAACGTAAATATACCTTTTTCCCATGATGACGGAATCGTCCGTGAGAAGCCAGAAATATTTAGAGGAGTGATCACCAAAGTCTCCGACGATGGCCCAACAATGATATCATGTTTATTCGAAGAGAATGTTGCGGAAAAGTTCTTCGTCATATGTGAAAATGCCACAGCAAACATGGGACCTGTTTCAAAATCTGGTGTCCATTTCGCAGAAGGAATTAGGGTACGTTGTTCAATTAATTTTAAGTGTGATCGTGACAGAATCACCAAAGGGTGTGCCTATGAAGCGACAGTGGATTTGCCTGTTTTAGAAGGCAGGGTTGTCAAACTGCATAATAACAAAAGTGCCAAGTACCCTACCAATTTATTGGCCACAATCGACAACGAAGAGAGATCGGTCATTATACTAAGGAACGAAGTCAACTGCGACGGAAAAAAGATTGAGGGTACAACCATTCCCATAGGTTATTACAGAGTCGGAATGGTTGTGAAATTTAACCACTTTTGGAAACATAATAACGGGAAAGAACTACATGGTTCTCTGGATCTTACAGCCAGTGCTCTCTGCCAGGCAAGCCCAAGTATTGACAGCAATGCAGGAACGTCCGGCGACGTAAAACTCATAATGCCTACGTCTATAAGCGGCCACCTCACGGCCGCCAGAGAGAACAAACACGGATTGTTCCTTCCGTCAGAGGCGACGACCATCGTCGACGGCAACCTAGTCAATGTCCAAATCCCTCCCGGTCTCGTGTCGGTCAACTCGAAGTTCGACGTGTGGCTTCCGAAGCATTTGATCAAGTTGGACGAAGAGATCCGGCTGCACAATATGATGTTTTGTGAGGAGAGTCAAGTCCACCAGGCGGAGGTGCGACTAACGTTTGGCAAGATCTACTTGCAAAGCCAGCTTGAAAAACACGCACGGAGGTAATGGTACAACTAGACTGACGCCCGAGTAATCTCGTCACGGTTCTTATTCTGTACTAAACGAGTTTCTCTTCTATTGTTGATACTAGGCACCTGCCAGTTCTTATTCTGTACTGAACGAGTTTCTCTTCTATTGTTGATACTAGGCACTTGCCAGTCAAGGAATGTTGTCGCCCCCTACAAAAAAAAATAATTGGAAAATAACAATCGACGTTTTACATTGTGGATATTTTAGAGTCTGTTTGATACTTATTCAATAAATTAGTACCGGTAGGCCTACTTCTCCAAACAATACAGAAAAGGCCAACTGGTTTGTTTTCTTTGACAGGGTAGACCTATCAGGCGGGTTGGAATGTTTTGAAAGTTGGGGGGGTCAAATCTATTAGTTGATTTCGTAGGGTACAGCTGGGGTCTGGGGCAAAGCCCCAGCCGCTGGAGGGTCTTTTCGCCAAAGGCGAAAAAAATTTCACTATACTACAGTTATTTCTTCATGTTTTAACTGCACTTGGACTCTGTAAACGATGTTTTACATCAACTATCTGCGATCGAAAAACTAAAAAATTAACGGGAAGTGGCCCATTTTAATAAATTATAACATTTTTTTATGTAATGACAAAGCATACAGGCAAACATATTTTTGTTTTTCCCTCTTCTTTAAAAAAATACTAACTGAAGGCTGTTTTGTAGGTTTCATATTTAAAATTACGATATCAATTTAATCTTTAACACCATTAAACACGGAACACTACACACATACTTACACTGTACTTTACACTTCACACTACACTACTTACACTCTAAGAGTGTATAATCGCTATATTTCCTATAATCACAGTCACTACACCACTCCAAAGATGACAAAACGCATAACAAAGCGACACGAGCAAACCAAATCCAAACTTGCGTCTGCCAATAACTCTAGCAAATCATTCAAAGGGATGTTTAGTTTGGATTAGACGTAAGTCTGAGTCACGTGTCCACTCTCACTGAAGTGAGTGACCGGCACACAATACAAGACAGGTGGCTGGTTATAAAGATAGTCGGATAGACGGTCAGTGCATGGGGTACGTCAGCCAACCTAACATTCCTGATATTGTTGGGTTGTTTCTTCCTGGAAATGAATTGTTGACAGGATCATCCGACGTTGCTTTCCCAAAAAGTAGAGTAGAAATCTTGATTTTTCAACTCTAAAATCTGCCCCCCTGCATAAAAGTTAGGGGGGCAATGCCCCCCTTGCCCCCCCTGTTCCGACGCTACTGAGGCCTACCCACAAAAACCTTTGAATACCCCCGGTCAAAAATCCAGAAATTAAAAAAATCTGTCCGTACTGTTGTTTGAACCCGGGTCTTCAACATTCCGGGTACTAAGGTGCCTAGCCAACTAGACGGGGAAAATGCCAAAGTCGATGTTAGACGAGTGAGCAAGCATGTGTTGAGTACCCGGGAACATTTCCTGAAGGCTGAGTGTCGTCTGTTCTACACTCAAAACACATTTTCCATGGTTATACTATTATATTTCTTCTGGTCATTAATCAATTGTTACACATTTTTAAGATATGGCATTACCTTGAGAATTTTCTTTCTTTCTTGTGAAATAAATATTTTTTGTGTAAAACATATAATTTTCTTTTGTTACTTTTAAAACTTTGAATACGCATTTTCTTTAATTGAGTACAAAGTTTTAAAAGTAACAAAAGAAAATTATATGTTTTTCACAAAAAATATTTATTTCACAAGAAAGAGCAGAAAATTATCGAGGTAATACCATTTCTTAAAAATGTGTAAGTGTAACAATTGATTAATGACCAGAAACAAATAATATACCGTGGAATGTGTTTTGAGTGTATAACGGGCGACACTCACTCTCAGCCAGATCGATAAAGGTATAATGATAGGATTTTGACTTTTGAGTTAATTTGGTATAAGGGCGCGTCAACTGTAAGGCCATAATGCGCTACTCTAGCATAATAATTATGATAGGCTAGGGAGGAAAGACCCATGCTGGATCCAGCCTTAGGTAAGGGGAGAAAAGGGATTGTTACTGGGTACTCAACACTTGGCTCACTCAATCGTCTAACAACGACTTTGACGTGTTCATAAATTTTTGTGTTTTAAACAGGCTTTATAGATCTCGGAGACGCGAATAATCTTGTTATGAAAGCCCCAAAAACTAAATAATAAGCTAGATTTAACAAAAATGAAGCCACAGAGGCTTTAGCCAATAAGAAGTTAACAGGCCATTGAGATGTTTTTAGCCCACTAGGCAACTGGCCGCTCGAAAGATTCGCCTTCAAAGTCTCACATGCTAGTCTCACGAGTCATTGACTCTTGAGATGAGATACTTATATATTTGTTAAGTTGTGAATAATGGTGTGTGCGAGTCCTGATTTTTAAGTTCGAGTCGAGTCCTCCGGGCACTGAAAGTAACTCGAGTGATAGTCCAATTCGAGTCTTCGTTTTAAAAAAGAAACTATTTCTCTTTGACTTTAATTACAATAATATGTACATTATTAATGTTATTTAAATAAATAAATAAATTGTATTTTGAGTCTACCCACTCGGTTAAATAAAGACGCAATCGACGAGTGAGCGATAATCAACCAAAGATCGATATATTTTTTAATGATGTTAGTCCGTATGTAGGCTCCAAAAGTGAAGACATAGTAACATCTAATTGATTTTAAAATGTAATCTTTCTCTATAAAATTTTAATGATCAAGCACAAATTGTTATTAGGGCTAAGCTATGAAATATAATTTGGCAATTGATGTTATATTACTTGAAAATGTCGTTCTAATTATTATAGTCCTAGTGACATTTTATCTGTGACAAAAAAAGTTCAAATAAATAATAACAATTTGTATCAAAAGACTAGTCTTACTAGGATAATCTAGGTTCGTAAGGTAGCGCCAAAAATGCATTACGTTTTTACACTCGCGCGCGACCCGAGTTCTACCATTTGTACAAATCGGGATGAATTTGCTACAGGCTACTCAGCACCTTCACCATTTTTTCTCAATACTAGAATCGACTCTAAATTTCGGGTTCTCTCACACCCCTATTTAATATAACTTATTTTGTGTCAACAGTTGTGAGATTAATGCCTTGTAACAAAATCAACTGTTCAATGCTATTTGTATGGGAAATTTAAGGCGGGCTGCCTTAAATTGCAAGTGTTTTGGGCAGCCCGTGGCTGCCCGTCTCAGATCTCCATTTTCTCAGCAGCAGTGAATTATGGGTAAAGTCGATAGGTCGATATTGATTTAAATGTGATTGTAGTGGTGCGTGGTGCAGCCTGTGGCAAGTGCTTGGAACTTTGTCGAGCGTCTGTTGCCTGTCGATAAAGTAGGTTTCTTTTTAGTGAAATCTTACGCGATTCTCGAGTTTTTAACCGAATTTCTTGGTTGCCCGTACGGAAACTAACTATAAATTATGGTTGACCGTACCTGGTGTGTTAGTTGCCCGGGCAACTCGGGCATAGGAATTTTCAAGCCCTGGCCTAGTTAACGTACACTTTGGTAAAAGTTTTCTACTAATATGATTCTCAGTGATATTTCTGCATCTATTTTTGTGTCTTTTGTCAGTATACTTGCGAGGTATTTGAATCAATGATTAATCTTTGTTTTAATGCTTCTGCGATGGACAGCTCTTCTCGGCGTAGTATTATCTTCTGATTTGGTTTACTTTTCTTCGTTACTATTAGTGAAATTGTACTTGTTCAAGGTCAATATGACATTTCAATTTTTGCAAGCATAGCCCTGCAGTGCCAACCAGATTCAAGACTTCCCTCAACCGCTTATCGTGTTCTTCTTGCGTTTTCAACGATACTAGGATATCGTCGAGAAATACCGCCACACCTGGTATGCAGCAGTTCACGTCTCTGTTTGATCATTCAATTGTTGAAAGACGTTTCTCTTTTCTTTTCTATATTATTCTCTTACCTATAGGTTCTTTATTCTTTCTTTGTCTATTTTACGTGGCACCAATACTCTCGTTTGCTCACGTGCGTCATACGTTTAACGTATCTCAATTACTTACCATCTACGACTATGTCAGTAAGTTGCTTATTTCTCTACGCTCTCTTAAAATAGGGTCCACAGATCAACCTCGGGCCTCGGCCCCTACAACATGGGCGCCGGCAGGAATTTTAGCAGGGGGGGGCAACAACCACAATTTGTAGTTTCGTTGGGCAGGCACGGGGGGTTTGGGGGGCTCAACAATACCGCCGCAGGCGAAATTTTTGAAAATCAGGTTTTTAGAATGCATTTGGTGGGTTTTAGAAAAAAGTAGTGGGCTGAATACGATACCGAAATTAAGTAATTTTTGTGCAGTAGATACTAGAAATTTAACAAAAAAACATTAGGTCTCAACTTTTATACGGTAACTAAAATGGGTTATGAGTTGAAAATGAAACACACGTTTTAAAAATAAAGGCTATATTTTAATTGCATAAAATTATAATGAATGTGACTGTTTTGATCACACTTTCTCTTTTTACATAAACTGCAACTTGTAAGTTCTCTCCAGTTGCAATGCAATGTGGAATAAAAATATAAAACATAAACACGTTCTTAGAGGTCTACATCGACTAATAATATACTAGCCTACAAATCATAGAAACGATATCTTGTTACATTATTATTATTATTTATTTCAATAAATCATACACATAATATCACATAACATAAAATAAATGGAAAACGGGCGTGATTGACTAGACCCAAAAAGGAAAATGAGAAATTTCAATGCATTACTAATAGCCTACAAACATAAACACAAATTTCTATTTAAATAAAGAATAAATTATTGTAGGCCTACCGTGTTTTGGGAGTCTATTTACTAAACTCTAAACGACATGCTAAGTTTCATCTAATTATCACTTGTGCCGCTAGTACCAACTTAAAATACCGCCAAATTCAAAGGCAGCACCGGCACCGCTAACTTTGATGAAATAGCAAAAAAAAAAAAAAACTAGCAACACTCCGCTCCCGATCAGATCATTAAATTTAATATTATTAATATTAATTTTCAATTGAATTTCGGTTTCACGAATACATTAATTTATATGTAATACACGCATATCGCCAGTTAAAATTTATTTTCCCTGAAATCCAGGGGGGGCAAGCCCCCCCCTTGCCCCCCCCTCCCAGCGCCCATGCCCTACAACATCATCCTCGGGCCGCGGCCCATACAACATCATCCTCGGGCCGCGGCCCATACAACATCATCCTCGGGCCCTCGGCCCATACAACATAAAAATCATTCTAGGCCGTGATATTATGATCTATTATGATGTAAAGTTGAAAGTATAATTGTGTTTTTATTTTAGGAAAGCACGTGAAAAGAAGGCGGAGATTCCTCAAAAGGAAGCCATGTACGACTTGGAAATGAAGAGCGAAGGAATAATCGAGCTGGCCCAGAGAATCCCAGGTGAGTTGAGTTGGGTCATGGTGTGAGCGCCACTTTACAGTCCTTTTGCAGGTTCAGTCCCGGCAGAGTGTTTGGATGTCAAATATCCACAGGTGAGCAAGGACATTAGGGGTAGGCTTGTTTAATGATTGGTATGACGCAAACATTTTATGATTTTTTTCCCTCGGCTGTATATAAACTTTTTTGTTTTAAAGTTAATTTTACAATATGTGATGCAAATCGCAAAAAGGGATCTTAGGGTAAAATCCAAAAAGCCACCGAAAAGCAATACATTTCAAATAATGCGCCAAACATTATTTTTAAATTTCTCGAATTGGATAGCCTGGAAACACTCCCGTAGGTAGAATTGTTAATATTTAATACAATTCAGAAATTACAAAATCCATCCCGATCGGGGTTCGAACCCACATTCTGGGCAGGCGCCTTAGCCAACTAGATCAACTATTATTTTTATAATTAATGTACCGGTAGTTAATAATTTTCATTATTTTTTAATAGCTTATATCAATAAATAAATCATTTAAATTTTTAATAAGACGAGGGAGCGGAGCGACTGAGGATACTATTCAACTCAAACGCGCTTATTCTGTGATTCTGTGTGTGCGTACGTAAAAAATCAGCCAAATCGCTGAACAGATTGCGCTGAAATTTTAAGCAGACATTCGGTACGAGTTAACTGAGAACTGCTAACAAAATCAGCTAGATCCATTGCGATTTAAACCTACAAGAAATAATAAATTGAAAAATAGGCTGCAAATGTGTAGGAATTATTTTAATGACAATGGTTTTGTTTTTGAAAAAATACTTTTGTTTGTTATTTGTCAGGCTGTCAAAATGCAGTGCCCAAGGGGTATCAAATCTTGCACGCACTTAAAGGTACTCCCAAATTCCGCTCGGAGATTGAGCAAACCTTGCCTTTACTTGTATTTAGCACTGACTAGGGCCATTTTAGATTGATGCAATGCTGTAGTATCTTTGTGGAACAAAAAAGAAGCAGCTGAAAGCAGATTTATGAGATTCCCCAACACACAAATTTTCACGAATTTCAGGATCAAAAGCTTAAAAAAAATTAAAATCAAAGTTACAAGATATTATTTTTAAAGTGTCATTTTAGTGTTGGCCTAGTATTGAGCTATAATTTATGTGGTAAAAAATAATTTCTGGTGGCACTAACAGTCCACAATGCTGACTTTTATTTTCATTACAAATAACTGCTTCTGAATTCCTAGGGAGCATTTTATTGAAACCTGCAAGTCCTCTTCATGGTCCCGGTCAAAAATTTTCAAAAGTTCTGAAATGGTTGACCAAAATGTTTCATTTAAAAACTTTATTACATAATTATCACTCATTGAAAAAATCTTAACATAGGGCCTACCTTTCAAGTGAGCCATCTTTAACCCATTCAGCCACCAGTTGATTTTGCTTATTTTGCCCTTGCGGATCAAGTTAAATCCGTATTACGGGGGATGGCACCCGGCCGCACCCTGCCTACGGGCCGAAATCGCATTAATGCACAAAATTGAAGGCCTAGGCCTATTGTTTTTAGTCCATATGCTTTGCTCTTCTAGTTTATATTCCCGCCAGCCCTAGGCCTAACCCTACTTGTGTCATCGTCTTATTTTATCTTGGCTAGAAGTACCCTAGTCTTCATCCACATCATTATTATCGCTTGCATCATTTGCAAGCTAATCAACAACACTTCCTGAATCTCACAATATATCACGCTCATTGGAAATTCAGCACAATCGCCTTCAGATTCGCCATCTCGTAACATTTAGGAGCTTTACGTCAGTTTTACGAAGTAAACAACAGCTGAGAAGCCTATTTCTGTTACGGCGCACCGCCTTGACAATTTGTAGGCCATCACATTATTTGTAGTCATCTGTAAAATGGCCGTGATCGAGTATTTATCGGAGAAAAAACTCAACCACGTCGGTAAAAGAGTCAGCCTCCATATAGTGCTGCTATCTGTGTGAGATTGACTGAACTACGCCGGTTTGGCGCGAATTCAAAGACAAACGGAACGGACACGGAACTGTTCCGTATGTCCGTTTTTGGGCCACACTCGTGGAATACGGAACGGTTCCGTAAGTCGGCTCCAATGGGTTAAAGGGATACACCAGACGTTTTTCACATGCCATCTAACCCTATTATCATGTTTGGGACTCATTAAAAAGACATGGAAAAATAGGGGGAAAAATCGAGCCCTAATACTTGCGGATATAATTGGATGTTTGTTGTGAGTGACGTCACGCGCAAAATAGCCCGTAGCCGCCGTAGCTTACGGCGGGTCGGCCGTTCAGCACTACAGCGACGCATGCATGGTTATTCACGCGCCAGGCCTGCACCGATCAACACACACAGCACAGACAAGAGCACGCCTCGATAAGATGGAAAAAAGAGTGGAACCATATCAGTTTGAACCTGAGTGTTCCTCGAATTCAAACTCATCAGATTCCGAAGACGCTTCAGAGAACAATTTAGCTGGTAGAAAGGGAACTGTTGAATGGTGTGTCTGTACCAATTGTCGTAAAATGTTAACTGACTATGAAAGTTTGTGTTGTGTGGAGAGCAATGTCATAGACCAAGTGAGAGGTAACGAGAGTTGTATCACGCAGAAACAATCGTTCTCAACCTTGATTGTAAACAAGGAAGCATTAAATTTACTACGCTATAGAATCGTAAAAAAAACTACTAATAAGGGAAGAAAAAAGCTGCTTACTGCTGTTGAACCAATAAACAAGACGTGGCGATATTTAGCGTACAAACAATTCATAATCATAAATCAATAATCATAATTCATAAACAAGCGTCCATCAAACCACTAATGTATAAAACAATACAATTTAAAATATCGTGCAACTAAAGCTTATATTCTTTATTTTTAGTCCATCGCTCTAAGACCTTACATTGTCTCTCCGCGCATTATTTAAAACGAAATAAAGATCAAATTCGGGCCTCGAACCTAGGTGGTTGGCTCAGAAGACAAAAAGTGTTATTTGAGTTTAATCTTTAATTTTAGGTGTCATATTATGAACTTCAACTTTATTTAAATGTATTGCCACTTGTGCTTATTATTTGTGATTTACTTACAAAGTGAGTTGAAGCGCCTACTTTGAAAACCTCGAATGTGACTTCCTGAGTAGTTCATCGAGTGGTGGGCAGGGTATCGGAGCGATGCTTTCAGGTATGTGCACATGTGTATCTTCATAATGAGGTGTCTTACCCAAATCGATTTAGTTCATAAGACGCTTCAGAATTTCAACCTTCCACTCGCTCGTCTTTCGTTCGTATTTGTTTTTTACTACCCAAGTTTTGGCTGCTTTAGAATAGTATTTCGTTGTGCCTACGATTTTTCTGTTCTGGTTTGCATTATGGTCTAGGATCGCAATTATTCCTCCAATTATCATTCCTTGATATGAGAAATGTACGCGTTTGGGAAGATACTTTAGGCGCACGTTATGATAAGCCTCGAGACGGCCTGTGTGGGCGTAGTTTTTTGCGTGCTTCACATCTTTCAAAAATGTTTTATCGTTAATGATTTTTTGTAAAGCGTGATAACTCTCCGATTTGGGTTTGAGCCACCTTTTTTCCTTCCTCCCTGGTGTTTTTATGATTGGGGGGTGAGCACATGTGGTAACTAAGCCATAAGAAATGCTGTCCTGCTTCCACTTATGCACGTTTTTTATGTGAAATAAGAGCGAAACGAATGTGTCTATTAAAAGGTCTCCATTACCCTCACAAGTTTGAGCTGAATACCACAGATGATTGCATATACTATTCTTTCACTCCAACACCTCTGGATATTTATTTTCTATGCCCTTGATACGTTTTTTCAAGCTTCGTACCAAGTGCCAGATATCGTATTCGTGTTGTATATGTTGATAGTTCTCTCTCATCATGAGACCGACTCCACGGTGCCGGTATGTGAGAAATAGTGAGATCGGCAATTTATCCTCGTCGTGTAGAGTTAATAACAATTGTTCACAACTTTTTTCTCTAAATCACCTTTGACCATACCCTTTTGTAAAACCTTAAAATCTACTATTTTGCCACTATGCAAGTCCATCATACTGTAGGTGCAATATTTCGCACAAAAACCAGGGCTGTCAAATTGTCCGTCACCTGCGAGCCACGTGTTGCGAACCAATCGTAAGTTTTCGAGTGCCTCGTTTCGTTTTTCATGCCAGATTGTTTTTAATACTGGACTGAACCATTTTTTAAAAATATTATCATAGGAAGAACGACCAAAGAAAGTCTGTAATGTTTTTGCAAATGCTTGAAATGCCAGAAAGTTAATTCCAGACAGCATTAGAGCTGAGCCAGCCATAATATTACCAACTGAAACGTTACCGCGTGGTGGATGAGAATGCCACGTTAACCTGTGACCTGACTCACAAACTGTTTTTACTCCTATCATTGCTCCTTTTGTCCACTTCTTTACAACTTTCGTAACACATCCGCATTGTCGACAGAATTTAAATAACTCGATTAAACAAGACCAATAAACAAACAAAACACAAGTCACTGATATGCTATCATCCCTTTCATCGTAACTATGCTCAACCTCTTCTTCACTCTCAGATTCATTACGAGTACGATCACTGTCACTGTCACTATCACTAGATACATCGTCTGATCCCAAGTGAAACAACTCATCCATTGTTTCGCACTCATCACTCTCAGACAAATTATTGACAAAATCTACGCATTATTTTGTTACCAAGTTCAACTTGTATACCAATATCACTGCAAGTGGGCGTGTCTAGATTACTTTCGATTATTTGTAAACATGGATTGTCTGGTTCACTGTTTGTAGATGGTATCGGTTCGCAACTCATTATGTCGTGTACAATTTGTTTCCGTTGTCTTATCTCATATCGCTCATTTCGAGATTTCTTTGACGGATGGGGCTGGCTACTAGATTCACTTCGAGTAACGAATTCCTCGCAATCTATATTTGTATGTAATTGTCGTTTTGGTACTGCTCTTGGTTTTAGCCTTGGTTTGAATTTGTAATTAGGCATCAGTTTCATTATTGCAACGTCTGATTCCCTGAAATCACCTTCTTCGAAATGTACTGAACAAATTAATGAATTTGGACCTGGTTCAAAATATTTTCTGTTACACCAGTTGCGCCAAATCACAAATCTGTTAGGCGATTTGGAAAACTGTGATAAGATACGTCTTTATTGACTCCAGTTTTATTGGTACACCCATAAACAGAACACTGTGACTGTACAGCCCTGGGCGGCCATATTGGTCCCTATTTTTCAGTTTTTGAAACCTAAAAGTTACATATTTTTCAAATTTGCATAATTAATAATTTTCAAGTTTTACATAATTTTTGCATAATTTACATGTCTATGTAAATTAAGCTTGTCCTCATAGGAAAGCTAGTGATCATGGCTAAGGTCATATGGAAATAGCCTAGGCTTGTGCGATAAGTCTAAAGTGGCTAATGGTCAGCAATGTTATTTGCTGTACCATTACCTGCACCATTGTGTGTCTAAATCTGTGCAAAACGAGGTAGATCTCCATCGGAATGCGGACTGGCAGCCTGAGTTGGCCGAGTGAGATGGTTGGTTTCTCCAAGCGGCGACCAATCAGCGATCAGAACGGGGTAGATGTAGCCAAGGACAATGGCCTACGTCACCGCCTAGGCCAGCAGAACAGGGAGATTTTGCGACAAAACACGAGCAGTGCCTCGTTCACTGAGATACAAGCCTTCAGACGAGCAAGTTGCTTCCAAGGTATCTTCCGAGTGCGGGCCTATCAAGCAGGCGAAGCCAGGCATTTAGGGCAATGGAACCACACGCCTCTCCACGTGCAAGAGAGCGGTTTCATATGCTAGGATTTCGGCATTGATTTAAACATTACTTAACTTAACACCATTTCGGGAAATCGGGAGTGTTTTTGGCGACCCACCAGTATGTGGTAGCTACAATACGACCGACGCCACCGGGCATCGACGACACCAGCCAGACAATGGACCTTCTATTAAAAGTTCACAGTTTTTATTAGTTCGGGAGTGGCAATCTACATGCAACTAAATGAATATCCCTAAGTTGAGGGCATTTTACACGTCGAACCATAATTCGTACACCACGTGGTCCAGTCGTGGCTAGGCATCGAATCAACCAAATCATTATTTATTAGTACCGAATTCAACGTTAATATATCTTGCCTACCCTGTCTACATGCTGAGTAAGTACCATTTCTACAATTACACTTCGAGGTCCACTCAGGACGCCAAGATGGGAAGCAGGTCAATCCGCCACTGCGGAATTCGCCCTGAGGGTCCGAGGCGCCTACAGCGCGCATAAACTACCGTCGAACGTGCCAAGTAGAGGGCATCGTCCCACCCCACTTTACTACAGCATCGTACCTCTAGATATCGTTGAGTACTAAAGTTGGTTTGATTTAGAGTAAGACTTATTGTACCGATTTATGTAATGTTCACGGTAATTTCATGTTCAATTTTTGTTTTGGATCCAAACTTCAATACTAATTGCATTTTTCTATTCACTTGTTTGCATAAATTAGAGTCATTAAAGGAACCTTTTGATATCCGAATTAATCACTTTCAATTCATCAGGGGCATGCTAACGACCTTCAATCCCAAGTCATTTCATAACCCCAGTACTTCAATTTATGCACAGCCTTCAGCTCGTCACATATTCCTGACGCACAAGCGTACTTCTTAGTCATAGTGGTAATTTTAAGAACGTGTT
>JAMZAV010005342.1:0-44431 GCA_024449915.1 Sweltsa coloradensis | reverse complement strand
TGTCGGGGTTTAAAATTTCCGAAAAAAGGAAATTAAAAAATTAAAAAACAAAGGATTTTGTAGGGGGTTCATAAAAGCTTCCTTTAGTATTTTAAAAAATCAGGTCTGCGAAATCAAATTTCCGCTTTTCCCCGGAAAATTTGGGGTTTTCCCCCTTTTTGGGCTTTTCCCCAAAAAATGCCCTTTTTGACTTTTTGATTATTAAGCATAAAGCATTGGGGGAAAAAATTCTTTCTACCACTTTAAAATGACTCAAAATTGATCCGAACAACCAAAAAGTTTAAATCCAATATGGCTGCAAATTCCTAAATCCACAAAACAAATAAATTATGTAAAAAAAAAGAGTGAAAAAACAGCACAAAACAGTATTCTATTGTAAATATTAAAAATTAGCAGTCATATTGGTTTTTAAATTTGGTTTTAATTGGATCATTATTAAGTCTTTAATGGGGTGGAAAAAATTTTTCCCCCAAATGCTTTTTAGTGTTTAAATGGGTAGTAAAATATGGTTTTTTTTTGGAAATACAAAAGGGAAAAACCCCAAAAATTGGGGAAAATGAAAAAACCTTTTTCGCAGAATGATTTTTTAAAAATACTAATGAAACTTTTATAAACCCCCCTACAAAAGCCCTTTTTTGTTTTTTTAAATCGTTTTTTTAAAGGGATTTCCGGCATTGTTGATGCTGGGCGTAAATTTGGGAAATTAGCTGTACTCCAAATAAAAACATATAAACCCCGATTTTGTGCCCTAACCTTTCCCCCCTCCCAAAAAAACTATAGAAGATACCTGTTTTGTGGGGAAATTAAATGGGGAATTTTTTTTGCTATTGAGAATTTTGTCTATTTAAAAACCATTTGGGATTTTTTGATAACAAACACTTTTTGGCCCCATTTCCAATAGGGCGGCCGAAGCTCCAGTCCGATTGTAGGGGATTTTTAGTATTTTGATAAGTATCCTTTAAGGAAGGTCTCTAAAAAAATTCGCGACATCGCTTTTTTTTTCCCCCAAAAATTCTTTTTGACAGGTTTAATATATTTTATGTTTTTCTTCAAAAAACTCACAGCCACCTCATTTTTCGAGGAAGCTGTTGGACCTTTCTCCCCCCCCAATATATTCCGGGGCCCCCGATTCATGTACTTTTTAACCCGGATTAGGGCGGGGTAAGGAAGGAATGGGACGGGTTAGTCGAACCAATGAACAAGCTCTAGTCACTGTATAATGCGTTAACTTATCACTGAAAACTTAGATGATTTTTCGTTGGTTTCCACCGCCATCTAACTTAGAAAGTTTACGACGAACTTTGAAAATGTCCCGTTTTTTTTTTTAATTTTTGATGTTTAATGGAATTTTGATGGGAGTGTGTTTACATCACGAATTAAAAAAAATACGTATACTCTTCCCGAAAGGGAGGGCATAGCCTAGGACTATCGTATTATTTGTTCAAAAAAAGTTGCAATTATCCGTCGAAACTTGTAACTTTTTAGGGAAGTTTTGTCAAACATGGCCATGCAGGTGGGGGTAAGGCCTGGGGCTTGCCAAAAGTGTATTTACTATGCATATTTCCGGGCCAAAAGCCCCCAGAAACAATAGACAAAATCTATTAAAATTATAAAAAAATTTTTCTCAACTAAGCCTAGGTCGATGCCTGTTTCTGTTATTTTTTTTTGAGCGCAATAACAATATTTTTCTATTTTAACGTCTGGGCTCAAAAATAAAAATGTCGCCTATCTTTACAAATTTTTGTTACCTCCGAGGCAGATAAATCTATTTCATGAACATTGATTCCCCTAACTCCGCTAACTTTCACACCACCGCTAATCCTGGCTACTCGGGGATTTGGTCGGGAAAGGGCCCGAGTGGCAATGACTATTTTTTTTGGGTAAACATTTTTTTTTTAAAAAAAATCTAAAAAGAATATCGAAAATGCGTCTTTGGGAGTCGATTCTTTTTAATCTAAAATTAATAGACATGTTTTTTTAAATTTGTGTTTTGGGCTTTAAACTTGGGGCCAATTTGTTTGGGAGTGCAAATCCATTTTTCTCACTACTTTAGGTGGAGTCATTATGCCAAAAAAGGGATAGTATAGGGCGATATTGAACATAATTTAAATTTTGGGCCCAATAAGGCCCCCAACTAGTACGTGTCACAAGTTAAAAATCTTATAAACAACTTTAAAAAAAAATTTTAACCCCCAAAAATTTTTTTTTTTTTTTTGGGGGGGCAAGAAATTATTTTGGGCGTGTGGTTTTTTTTTACCAAAACTCAGCCGGTTGAGACTGGTCGTCGACACTTGTGTGAAATATTTCTTTTCCAGACCAAAAAGAAATCTGCACGGGATTAAATAAACCAAAACAACAGACATAAATTTTAAAAAAGCCAAATTTCTGATGTAGCATAACATAAAAAAAAAACAAATTTTTTGGGGCAATTTTAAAAAGGTAAAAAAATTGGATCAAAAAGGTTCCGAACTGGGACCCTTTCGTGGGGTTTTACCCCTGCTTCGCACTACTACGCCCAACGCGGCCGTCCTTCGCTTGGCTTTGAGTGGACACGTTGGTTTGTTGTTAGGAAACTGCTTCCAATCAGAAAGTACGGGTTCGATTCCCGTCAAAATCAGAAGATTTTTAACTTTTGATTGGCTTAAGTCCATCTTCTTTTTAGGATTTTTAAAAGGGGGGTGACTTTAGAGCCGTCCCAGCAACCAGTACATAATAAATTCGAGTTTTTCGAACGGCCTTTTTGATTTTGGGTGGTCCGCGGGTGTTCACCTGTCCTATCACTGATTCTAATTTCCCATTAAAAATTTCGATCTTTGGTGGGTTTTTGCTCACTCGCCGTTGCGTCGGCGCCTCAGGGTTGGGTTTGGTGCTTTGATTTCTGTCCCCCACTGAAAAATCGTTATATAAAATGAATGGGTAGACTCTAAAAACAATTTATTTTTTTTATTTTTTATAAAACCAGAAAGGCACGAAAGCATTCATAATCTTTTTTTAATGGTATTATTAAAGGGGACTTTTTTTCACTTCAAAGCCCTTTTGCCAATTTTTTCGTTATAATGACTATTTTTAAAACAGCACGTTTTTACTCATTTATTTGGCCTAATAACATTTGAGGGGAGGTTTTTGCCGTCGTCGGGAAATAGCCCCACCCCCCGCCTAAAACTTGGTGTTTGGGGTATTTTCATATACCCCCAAAACACCCCCTTCCCAAAAATTTTCAACCCCCTAAGTCATCTCACCTCCATAAAAAATTTATGCATCAAAGATTTCAGCATTCTTTTAAAATTTTTAAAACCCCTGAAGGAAAAGACATTTATCTCTACTCCAAAATATTTTTAAATTTAAATCTGTGATTCACTCAAACATTAGGGTATTTAAAGATTTACCACTAGTTATTTCCCCTTTACTTCTTCTATAAAATTTTCTTCTATTTTCTTTCAAAAATATCTCTAATTCATTTTTGTTAATATTTGATAGTTTCACATTTAAATTGTAATTTCACATGTTTTTAAAGAGTTAAATGTATTATTTTGTTTTGTATATTTTAATGTCTATTGTATTTTTTTAAACCCTTAGGGAAAGCTATATTGCACTTGTGGAGTATTTTTACTCTGTTTTAAAATGCTCTGATAAAAAAATAAAGGGTGAGGAGGGGGTTTTGGGCGAGGTCCCGGGGTTAGCCCCCAAGTACAGGGAACGGGTTTGCGTTGCCCCCGTAACCTTTTTAACCCTGCCAACCCCGGGATAAAATGTACATGAATCGGGGCCCAGCGTTGGATTCTTTCTACATAGCTTACCTAAATAAAATTTTGGGCCTTTCACATTAGAGAAATGCCGGGGGTAGAGAAATACAAAAGGGTTTAGATGGTTTTTGGGCATTCCCTTGATTGAAACAAATGACATAAAAGATGCTCAAGAATGTATGAAAAAAGGGTTGGAAGTGGAAGAAGTGGGGGGAAACAAAGGAGAGATGTAAAAATTGGGGGACATCAGTAGTAAAAATTTGGAACTGGTTCCCGCACTCGAATTTCCGGGTACCCGGGTCCCGTTACGTCACGATTAGGGATGGGCGAACGTTCGAATTCGAACTCGAAACCAAAATTTTTTTGAAGTTCGGTTCGAGTTCGAAATTTGAAGTTCGAGTTTGATTTATAAAATTACGAACTTTCCGAAATTTTAAACTTTTCCGCTGTCACGCGGGAAAATCCTCCAATGGTGAGGCAGTATTATTCATTCGACTATCGATTTCCTGCATATTTCGAAATTTAAAGGAAGCAGCTCTCCCCAATTGCGTACCTTCTTATGTTCGACTAATCGATTCGCAGAAATAATGCGATACATCATGAATGTATCCACCAATGAGAAAGCTGCTAATATAAGACGCCAAGACGAGACGTTGTGATATTTACGACGATATTTACGATGTTTTATAGAGTAACAAGTATTATTTGGAATCACTGAACAATGATTAAAGACCGTTTAAAACCACGTTTAAAATGCAATTATGTTAACAAATAAATTTCTTGCTGGGCAATTTTTAACCACATTTGCGTCAGCTTACACACCTTAATACAATGTCGATAGCTAAAATAACCTCAAAATAGATCGTCATTTTACGTTTGTTATTCAAGTTAGATAACAATAACATACCCATGTTCTAGGCGGAGGCTAATAAAATTTAATAGTTGCGGTATTTAGACAGAACTGGCCGCGTTTTCCCACAACAATCTTTGTTAGGTTTGGTTTATGGACCAGGGCCTAGACCTAGGCTAGGTAGGCCTACATAGAGAATATTTTAGCTTAGGGGCTAAGGTTAGGTAGGGCTGGGCCCAAGGTAAAAAAAAAGCCTAGCCTAGGTTAACCTAGAATATAGAAGATAATAGGTGTCTAAACATGTTTTATAAGCTCTTATCTAAACCAAGACTTGGAATTTGGTAGCCTTGACTAGGCTAGAGCTATGCCTAAATTTAGGATGCTGTGCCAAAAAGGGCTAGGCTAGTCAACCCTGTCGATGAAGGTCGATGAAATAGATCTCGATAGTAGGGAGATATAGCCTAGCCTAGACATTAAAGTATGCCCAATTTAAATTTTTACCCCCCTTTTTTTGGGTTTTTTAAGCAGATTTTTTAAAGTTCGGTTCGAGTTCGAAGTTAAAAACTTTTTTTTACAGAAGTTCGAGTTCGGTTCGAAACTTAAAAAAAACAAGGTTCGCCCATCTCTAGTCACGATGTGTAAAAACGCCATTTCCTGGGCCCTACTAGTTGGTTGAAGGTCTACCGACTGACTACGTTTTCCTTCTCTGGAAACTTTTGCAATAATCGTACACAATAAAGAACCGCGTTGATAACCAGGCAATGATCTTCATTCTTCATTACACCAAAGATAGTTTACCAATTACACTGTACAGGCAGTGTAACTTGTCGTAGTAGGCCCCAGCTAGGCCTACGCGCAGAAAGCAGGGGAAAACAAACACGCATCGTATGTGGTAAAATCTCTCACTACTAAGCCTATCGCCCGCACTGAAGCTCTCGTCGCAAGATAAGCCTGAGACAGATAGGAGATAAGCCCAGGAATAACAATCCATGCGTCGTGATTACGAATTTTGTGAATCGGTTGAAAGATGATCGCATTACGAGTTCTTCTACACCAACCATCTTCGCCAGTCAGCAGTGAGTGTGAGTTGGTTGGATCGTACGCGCATCTCGCACCGCGCAGACGGCAGTTTCCCAAGATATTCGCCGCATCTTTCTCTCTTGCACCACTCGTGGGATGGGCACGACTCGCTGAGACGGACGGAAGCACGTGATAGCTTACAAAGCGCTCTGTCGTCGACTCCAGTTACTCTTTAGGCAGCGGGCACGCTCCGCGGGAAAGACCGCAAACCACGTAGCGCGTAATTTAAACTTGTGAAATAGCCTAAAAACGTCCCCGAAATATATCCGGATCTTAAAATTGGCTCCGGGTAATTTCTAGAACCGGGTACCCGATGACATCCTTAGTAAGAATACCATAGCAGGAGATGTAGAGGCAAGAGGAGAGAGCTGGGAAGATGTGGGAGAGATACAATTTGTAAAAGGATAGAAGAAGTGCAAAAACTTGGGTTGCAAATCCAAGCTGACCCTGCCAGAAGCGGGGTGGATGAGACGATGATTGGCATTCAAATTATCTCCAGATCAAACCTAGTGATATTTTTTACCATCCATAGTAAAATACATGTCTATGCGACTCACCCGTGGGGAAGTCAGGCTTCTCTTGCATTAATGAATTCAAAACTGGCGACCGCGTCGTTGTTACTGACCCATCCGTACAAAGAGTATCCCGATATTGGCATGATCTTGAGCCTCAGCTCCTTGTTGTGTTGGGCACTTGATCCAGCGCCATCCGGGACATCTTCACCCCCTTAAATAAATAAATGTGTATTTAGAGGGTTTCCCACTCAGTCACGTAGGATTAACTGACTCAGTGGGAAAATTAAATTGAAAGCAGACCAAACCAACCCTGTGGCGGCGACACCATCAACGAGGGGAACAATGATCAAAAAGGGATGGTATTTAATTAGGAAACATTAGCCAAACAGGCTGAACACGATTACGCCAGTGGGGCAGTGCCAGAATCAACAAGGAGACTCCAGGACGGCTCCTAAGTCCCCAGTCAGCGTTCCCAAAATTTTTAAGCCAAGAATGATGAACTTAAAACTAAAAGTCATTACAAACTCCAAGGGTCTGAAAGATTTCTTTGTTGTAATGATAATTTTGTAAAAAAGATCAGTTTTACCATTAATCCAGTCCCTGGCCATAAGACCCGTAGGAATTTCGACCTCGATGGAATTTTTCTTCTGATCCTGTTAGGGTATACCTTAGGGATAAAAAATCTCTTGGGTAGACATCTGGCATTCCGGGCCTAAGTTTTTTACGACGCCATCTTGTTTTGGGCATATACATATAGTACACGCTCTAGGTTTTCATACATTTTCTATACTTTTGATTTTAGCTGTAATAAATCTGACATTATATTTTGATTCTTCATAAAATTTCCAACAAAATAATACTAATTTGGTCTTCCTGGGTACTTTGGGGGGATTATTTTTAGGGAATTAACATATATTAGTCCTGCATATGGGTTTGCATAATACACACATACAATCCCTGACCATAAGACCCGTAAGAATTTCGACCTCGATGGAATTTTTCTTCTGTCCTGTTAGGGTATACCTTAGTGATAAAAAAAAACTTGGTAGACATCTGGCTTTCCCGGAAAAAAAAGTTTTTTACGACGCCATCTTGTTTGGGCTTATGTATATAGTGCACGCTCAAAGGTTTTCATACATTTTCTATACTTTGAATACAGCTATAATAATCTGACATGTGATTTGGATTCTCCGTGACATTTCCAATTAAAAAATACTAATTTGGTCTTCCTGGGTACATTTTGCGGCATTTTTTGGGAAAATAAAAAATAAATTCATCACAAAAATTGTATATTATTTTTTATTTATTTTTTTCCTCGTCATAAAATGAAAGTGGATTGAATAGACTGCAACTTATTTTACAATTAATAATACACAAATATTAAAAAAAAACTTGGGTAGACATCTGGCATTCCGGAAAAAAAGCTTTTTACGACGCCATCTTTTTTTGGGCTTATGTATATAGTGAAACGCTCTAGGTTTTCTTACATTTCTATATTTTTGAATACAGCTATAATAAATCTGACATGTGATTTGGATTCTCCGTGACATTTCCAATTAAATAATACTAATTTGGTCTTCCTGGGTACATTTTGTGGCTATTTTTGGGAAAAAATAAAAAATAAAATCTGTCACAAAAATTGTATTTTATTTTTTAATTTTTTTACTCGTCATGGAATAAAGTGGAAATAATGGCGTTTTCCATTGGCATGCACTCGGCGAGTGCAGAGATGTTCATTGTTGTCGACTTCCACTTGAATAGCATTGCTAAACTGAACAAATGTAGAGACAAGTGACGATTCTGTGCAGACTAGGGCGCACTAGTGCGACTGCGAATTAAAAACACCATTATACTGAAATTGTCCCCCTTAAGAGGGCAGGGCGGTGGTGGTGGATTTGGGTTGATTCTATTGTTGAACAAAAGAAGAATCGTTGCATGTGAAGCAGCATTGATTTGTTAAAGAAACAACAAAGTGTAATTAATAATAATTGAATTATATTTGTTGAAGATGAAAGTGATAAAAGTAATTGTGATATATGTGGTAAGTTTTTTAGTTTTTTTTTACACTTTTGAGGGCGAATGATTCGGACAATGACAGATAAAAAGGTAATTAGGGGGCTGAAATATGTCGAGGTGTAGCACTAAAGGCAGCGACTGTTGATAAAATCTAAGTGCATCATATGCCAAATATATCAACCAGGTCAGAATTTAACACTACCTTGGAAGGAAGACACAACATTTTTAACACAGTTAAATTTTAACACAGTTACAAGATATCTTTTTTTAAACGGTGATTTTAGTGTAGTATTGTGCTATAGATCACGTGGTAAAAAATAATTTTTGGGTTTTTAGCCCCTTTAAATTCTGTCCGGGTTTGATAAAATTTGGCATATGATGCACTAAGATATTCTTCAGTCACTGCCTTAGTGCTACACCTCGACATAATTTCAGCCCCACAATTACCTTTTTATCTGTCATTGTCCGAATCATTTGCCCTCAAAAGTGTAAAAAAAAAACTTAAAAAACTTACCACATAATCACAATTACTTCTATCACTTTCATCTTAAACAATATAATTCAAATATTATTAATTACACTTTTTTTGTTTCTTTAAAAAATACAATGCTGTTTCACATGCAACGATTATTCTTTAGTTACAACAATAGAATCAACCCAAATCCCCACCACCGCCCTGCCCTTTTAAAGGGGGTACAATTTCAGTATAATGGTTTTTTTTAATTCGCAGGTCGCACTAGTGCGCCCTAGTCTGCACAGAATCGTCATTGTCTCTACATTTGTTCAGTTTAGCAATGCTATTCAAGTGAAAGTCGACAACAATGACATCTCTGCACTCGCCGAGTGCATGCCAATGGAAACGCCATTATTTTCCCCTTTATTCCATGACGAGTAAAAAATTAAAAAATAATATACAATTTTTGTGACAGATTTTATTTTTTATTTTCCAATAAAATAGCCGCAAAATGTACCCAGGAAGACCAAATTAGTATTATTTAATTGGAAATGTCACGGAGAATCCAAATCACATGTCAGATTTATATAGTGTATTCAAAAGTATAGAAAATGTAAAAAAAACCTAGAGCGTGCACTATATACATAAGCCCAAACAAGATGGCGTCGTAAAAAGCTTTTCTCGAATGCCAATGTCTACCCAAGTTTTTTTTTAATATTTGTGGTATTATTAATTGTAAAATAAGTTGCAGTCTATTCAATCCACTTGCATTTTATGACGAGTAAAAAAATAAATAAAAAAAAATATACATTTTTGTGACAAATTTTTTTTTTTTATTTTCCAATAAATAGCCACAAAAAGTACCCAGGAAGACCAAATTAGTATTATTTTTAAATTGGGAAAAGTCACGGAGAATCCAAATCACATGTCGATTTTTTTTATAGCTGTATTCAAAAGTATAGAAAATGTAAGAAAAACCTAGAGCGTGCACTATATACATAAGCCCAAAACAAGATGGCGTCGTAAAAAGCTTTGTTCCGGAATGCCAGATGTCTACCCAAGTTTTTTTTTTAAAATTTGTGTATTATTAATTGTAAAATAAGTTGCAGTCTATCAATCCACTTGCATTTTATGACGAGTAAAAAAAATAATAAAAAATAATATACAATTTTTGGGGATGAATTTTATTTTTTAATTTTCCAATAAATAGCCGCAAAATGTACCCAGGAAGACCAAATTAGTATTTTTTAATTGGAAATGTCACGGAGAATCCAAATCACATGTCAGATTTATTATAGCTGTATTCAAAAGTATAGAAAATGTATGAAAACCCCAGAGCGTGCACTATATACATAAGCCCAAAACAAGATGGCGTCGTAAAAAACTTGTTCCGGAATGCCAGATGTCTACCCAAGTTTTTTTTTTATCACTAAGGTATACCCTAACAGGATCAGAAGAAAAATTCCATCGAGGTCGAAATTTTTACGGGTCTTATGGTCAGGGATTGTATGTGTGTATTTGTGCACTTATATGCAGGACTAATAATATGTAATTTCCCTAAAAATAATCCCCACAATGTACCCAGGAAGACCAAATTAGTATTATTTTGTTTGAAATTTTATGAAGAATCCAAAAAATAACGTCAGATTTATTAAAAGCTATAATCGAAAGTATAGAAAATGTATGAAAACCTAGAGCGTGTATATATGTATATATATGCGTTGTCCTCCTTTGTAAATGTTGTCCTCCTTTGTAAATCAGTTTTTATAACTGAATAGGATAGACGTTAAATAAATAAATAAAATAAATAAATAAATAAAAAAATGATATGCCCAAAACAAGATGGCGTCGTAAAAAATTTAGGCCCGGAATGCCAGATGTCTACCCAAGATTTTTTTTATCCTAAGGTATAACCGTAACAGGATCAGAAGAAAAATTCCATCGAGGTCAAAATTCCCACGGGGCTTATGGCCAGGGACCCGGATTACATGTTAAAGAAGCTTGTGGAACCAAAAAAATATTAAAAATGTAATGTTTTTTATATTGGTTATTTGTTATAAATTTCGATTGGTTGTACTATGACTTCTGCCTAAAGTGGGGTTTTAACCCTGGACCTTCTGCATTGGAAGCAGAGACTCTAAAACCCAAAGGACCTTTGGATATTCGCCAAGTTGAAGTAGATGTTGCCCATGTTGACCTTGAGCCTGTTCGCGTTGTTGAACATTCGGTTCTTGTGATGACGTGGTACTGTTGAGAGACTCTTTGGGACATCTCGCTGTTGGCTATTGATTCGCTAGGTTGAACAACACCTGGAAACAACCAGAGAAAGCAATGTTTAAATAACTCCCCACCAGGGTGTTTCATTTTGACATTTAAAAAATCAACTTTTTTATTTAAATTTAAAAAAAATTAAATCACATTGTCATATTTATTGTTTAAGATCAACAATATCAGTGTTTCAAAAATTTACAAGTTTTCAAGCGATCCAAATACAGTAGGGGCCTAGTGTAGGTGTAGCCTACCTATACATAATTAAAAATACATTTCAGAAAATCCATTTTTGTAATGAAAACTTTCCATCAAGACACTTGCAACTCTTGTAGTTGTATTTATAGATCCAAAGAAAGTAAAAGCACTATTGATTTAACCCGAGAGTAGTCGCGTGTGGTCTTTTAGACCGACTTTTTTTTTCAACAGTTGGTATTTGCCACAGCGCGCATGCGTGGCTTGTCTAGTTCCGCCTACCTTCCCAAAATAGATTTGTGAAGCCAGTGTGCAATACGCGATTCAGTTTTCAGCAGAACTTCATCTCAGATGAGAGGTCCTGTTTGTTGCTCGGTCTTTTCGACCGCTGCGCGACTACTAAGGAGGCAAAAATATGCATACTCAATCACTATTATGAGACATGTATTTTGTTATTGTAGGTTGATTATTCTTCAACATACAGTGTTGGCATAATATTACTGTCTTGGTTTACTAATAATACGAACTACAGGGTGTTTCAAAACATATTTTTATACCTTTTTGTAGGTTTGCTACTTTTCTGTGTTTGATTGATTATGATTGATTTTATTGATTATTGATTGACAATTGATTAATTACCAGGTATGCTGTTACATATATTATAAATTACCTTATATTCGTAATCAAAACGTCATCCTAACGTTATTAGCCCATAATAAATAATGCGGTCTAAAGGACCGCGCGCGACTACTAACGTTACAAACAGGGGCGCGACTACTCTCGGGTTAAATAAAATTAAAACCCACCCCTCCACAATACTGTATACCGGTACTAGAAAATAAAAGGTGGGTGGTAATGACTAGACTTGTGTTATTCTTATTACTTATTTTGTTATTTAACTTTTAACAATTTTTTTTTAACTTCCCACCCTGTGGAGATCAGGTAGTTTGCAAGGAGGTCAACAGAGAGTGATGGGGTGCGTTTTAACTTTTAGTCGTGATTGTGCATGGTCTAATTTTAACTTTATCTCTCTCTTTAAGAGTCGGAAGCAGGGCCGAGCGCTTTCAAATTTTGCGGTGACTACCTAAACTAAATCGTCCGCTATCGGTAGCTCTGTCAATACAGTTGCGTCTTCTCCCCTAGGGTCCTAGGCTACCCGCATTACCAGCCACGTTTCAAACCACGAGATATTATTGGTGGCGAGTGGATGATTTCATGCGACTGACTGCCACATCCGAAGTTTTTAATGACAAAATAAATAATTATAATGCACATCTTGTGAAAAGAGACGTAAATTACACTCTAGAAATATCGACAGAACGTTTTTATAACTATTAACAGTGTCCCTAATAGTCATGACAAATGTTTACGCTTATCGCAAGTTATCGTGCATCTGTATAAATATCACTCTAGACCGCACGTTTACCGTGGTCATTGTTGGCCGAGTGGTTAGAGCTCTTTTTTGCATGCGAGAGGACGTCGGTTCGAGCCCCGTCTAGGAAAACTTTTTTACTTTTTTTTACTCATTCCATTATTGTTGTTCACTTATAATTTGTGACGGAATCAATTTTTATAACTTCCAGTGCAAATTACTCTAATGGCGAAGCTTTCTCGCATCCGTGCAGCGGCAATCGGCAAGTTATGAAAGTTGGACCCCTACCGGCGGTTAGAACAAGATGATATTATACTTTTTTAGAAATCCTAATTCAAAATACATACCATAAACCGTATACGAAAAGAATCCGCCTTGTTCTACATGCCGTTTTGGCGTTTTGAGCGCGCCGCGACGCTTCCGCATGACGTTTCACCATTTTGATCCTTGTTCTAAATCAATAACTTTGTACGATTATTTAGTAGACGAATCGACCGTTCAGTGAATACCCACATTTACCCATTAAAAATAGTTTAGAGTATTTAAATTGGCCTAAAACGCAAAAATGTGACTTATTATCAATTTTACTTTCATATTCAATGCCAATTTACGAAAACGTTTGAAAACATATTGTTGGTTTATCAGTCTTAAAAACATGCTGTCACATGTATTATAATACTACAATGCACAGATAGTTATACGAAGTCGCTGAGATAGTGCATGACATGCGTTTGTTCGGCCGCGCGTCTTATTTACTTCCGCTGTCGCGCAGAGTACTACTATTCACTGTGAGGTCCGGGGGCCAAACCGAACACATGTAACAGACAAATTGGCAATAAAACTTTAACATCATTTAAATATGTAATAATTTGAATCAATTACTTAAATTTCTGACACATGTCACGTCAAATATTCATTTATTATGTAGCACGTAGGCATGTTAAAGTGTGCATGACATTCTTGTATGGCTTCTACTGGAACGTAATCTAGGGCGACGGTCGTTCGCCCGCAGCCAGCTAGGCGATGGCTAACTCGACCCTGTTTACTCCCACCGCGTTGGGGGGTTTTCAGCTATCTGCACACGCCGCCCCGAAAAATTTACAATCTTGAAACTCGGTGTGGTTCATGTGGTTCATGATCTACAAAAAAAAATCAGCCCGATCCGATAACCAGTTTCTGTGTTAAAATATTGCGTAAAATCGACGAAAAACTTCCGGCTTGCTGGGTGGGTGGCTAACTAAAGTTTATCTATCCTGAGATACAAAGTGACCATCGGCGGACGAGACCGGGATCGGTCGTCCCGTCTATTGTCTGCATTTTTCCCTTTCCCCCTTTTTTGGCGTGACCGAACTTGGGAGCGAACATGGGTTTTTTCTACTGCCTCCACACATTTCAAATCTATTGTGATGAAATAATATATCAGCGAAATATTTTTTAAAATTGCATGTATTTAATAACGTGGTTCAAATGTATAGCTGAGTTATGAAATGCGTTTTTTTTTCCCTAGTGTCTACGATCAAAACTGACTGAAATATATAAATATTATTTATTACTAAATAATACTATCAAAATATATTATAGAAGCATTATCCGTAACTCAGTCAGTTTTGAATTTCGTCCAAAAATGAAATTCAAGACTCACGCTTAATATTTTATCAACGTTATAGATATTTGTAATTGAACAAAAAATATCAATAAATAAATAGAACAATAGAACAGGAAGAGAATACAGCAGGTAAAAAACCCTCAGCTTCTAGGATGGTCTATTTTTACGACTACACGCGACAACCCTTAGCAGCTGCCTCATACCCATAACCCGACGCGTCCGTCGATGGTCTCTTTGTAACTCAAGGATTGATAAACTTAAATATGATGGTAAATGGTTGGCTAGCGCTTGTCAACAGGCGAAATGATCTTACTTCTTTTCTATGTGAAACTAGGGAGAAAGAATGAAATGCTTGGCTCAACTTCTATATCCCACAGCATTCACATGTCAAAAGCATGAGCAAGCAAAACGCATTGTCATGCACTATCTCGGCGACTTCGTATAATTATCTGTGCATTGAAGTATTATAACACATGTGACAGCATGTTTTTAAGACTGATAACCAACAATATGTTTTCAAACGTTCTCGTAAATTGGCATTGAATATCAAAGTAAAATTGATAAAAAGTCACATTTTGCGTTTGTGCACAAACACTATAGTGACATATTTTTATTATATTTGTTCCCGAAAAAAGTTCAAAACTTCCTAAATGAATATAAATTTGTATCATAAGACTTATATTATTTCTATTGTGGTAAGTTATCAGCATTTGTAAGGTAGCGTCAAAAATGTATAGACCTAACGATTTTTACGTTTTCACACACCGTGCGCGACCCGGCACCTCCACCAAAATCATTAATAATACTCGCAAACCCCTAGAGAAAATGAATTATCTTCTTGGAAGTGGAAGAACTATTTCATTGTTTTTACTATAAGAATTATCAGAGGAGCATATTTTTATAAAACATTATCTTTCCATGCACGGTATAGTTAAGAAAATACCAGGTCACTTTCTCACTAAATTGCAAACCGGTACAAAAACGTAATTTTTATTAGTTTCTTGGGACACCGGTACAAGTGTTATGAAAACGGTACTGTACCGGTCAAACGGTGGTCACCTTATTTATTCTTCACTTCATAATATTATCATGCGATAATAAAATAATGTCAACATAATTACTTATAGTTAATTTCTCATGATACATCAAGCAAGCGGTGGATGCAGAGCTTTTCAAAACAGATTTTCTAGAAACAAAAGCTACCTTCTTTTGTTATTTTGTTTACAATCTGTACCTAGTTCCCAAGATACAATGCTTTTTATTAAATTTGCTATAATTACTCGTCATGTTACGAAAATTATATGAACATAAAAACAAAGTAAGTTTCACTGGTAAGGGTCACTGGTAGGGCTCGACATTTGCGTTTGACAGGGTAGGCCCTACCTCACGATGGCGATATCAGACTGTGATGACGTCAAAGCTGCCGTTATCGGCTTTCGTACATGCGATCCTAACACACAGACGCGAACTCTGTGCAGCATCAAATCCCATTTTGTGCCTACTTCTGAGCCGTTTTGTGTAACTTTTACTGATGTAATTTAACGATTATGACCATAATTATGGTTCAAACAATATCAAATTTCACCACAGTGTTCAGAATAGTAAAATTAATACCGCGCTGTAATGAAAAATGGATATTACTTATTTCAATGCAGTAAAGTTCATAATCAAGTTCCAAAGTTATCATTTTTTTCCGAAGCTATAACCAACCAAAGAAAAAAATGGACAAATCCGATGTGTTCAAAATTTATTTTTGAGTATGGTTGAATTTTTTCATAATTATTTGATCATAACTGTAGAGCTTGTTATTTAATTTCTAACACTCTGCAGCCGCGCCTGAAACCTGTCTATGCATTAGGCTCTTAACCAGGAAAGATGTTGCAAAGAAAGAAAAATATGGCAAAAACTGGTGGAGGTTCCCGAGGAAGAAGACAGTGAAGAGGAAGAAAGTAAAGTAGATGATGCAAAAGAAGTAAAAGATAAGTTTGGGGAAGCATCAGGCAAGACTAGTCGGCTTCGATAAACTCGGGGGGCCAAGAATGAATGTGGTGGGACCCTTTATTGGTCTCTGCAGCCAGCGCTGTTGCCTTGCGACACAGAATAATACTCATTGACAAAAATACATTGAAATTAAAAATTAACATTTAACAAACATCTAAAACTAACTATAGCCCTAAGTGGTTTCTAAAATTACGAATGGACCATCACAGAACACATATTGCAATCTCATCCATTAAACTATTTGTAACACAATTTTCTTTCCTGAAGTTTAAAAAAATACTGGAATTGTCCCCCTTGCTCCTCACATTACACTTATTGTGTTATTCATAATGGTATTTCTTCATAGATCTCTCTCTGGTTGAGAACTCTTGGTTTTGCTGCACTCCTACATTCGAGAGTCACCCCTGGTTATAGTGCAACTTACGGCAAATGTTAGATCCAGGTTATGCGAGTCCCGGAGTCCGGCCTGTTCCTGTAGCCGGATGAGGCTTCTCTCCTTCACCGACGCTTCCTTGGCACGTTCTAGCGCTTGCTTCTGCTCCCCCTCTCCTTGGGCCAGGCACGACTCTTCTATCAGCTTCGTGATACGCTGCTCCAATAGTTTGATCTTCTCCTCCGGCCTGCAAGGGGGAATTATTACATGTAGGTGTAAACCTAGACAATCTATTGATAATAGCAGGGTGTTTTATATTTATATCAGATTTAAATCAAATTACCGGTATTTATTTTATAAAAATCATTTTAAAATTAAATGCACTTTTTTTTCATTTTGAGCTTGACAAAAACAAGAGTTCTAACAGATTTAAGCAAAGTTTTCATTAAATAATTTTTGAATTAGGCCTATATTTTCTGAAACGCTTGTGAAAGTATTTGATCCGCTCATTGACAGACAAGTTTTGAAACACGGATAGTGTTGACTTAGGCCTAAATAAAAAAATTAAAAAAAAAAAAAAAAAAAAAAAAATGATTTCAATCAAAAAGTTGATTTAAATCAAATAGGCCTAAATCTGATTTAAATAAAATAATTCATGATTTTTTTATTTTTTTAATAAAAAACAAAACATCACACACCCTGGATAATAGCAAATGCAGTGTTCACCCAGAAAAATATTTTTGGTGTTTTACAAAAACATTAGGTAGGCCTTACTGAGTTATGTGGTTAATAGGTAGGCGCGTAAAGCTGGGGGGTCCGTGGGTTTAACCCCCCCAAAAATGTGATATTTGATTTTTGTTAGTTTAAAATTCATTATAAAATTCAAGCCCTCTTATAAAGGTAGATGTACAATCATTGATTTAGAAGAGTGTTCTAGGCACGCAATATTTCATTTTTGTGTGGGGCCTACTGGTAGGCCTAGTCTATGCAAATTAATGTAGGCCTAGGTCACTCTCACAGGTCTACTTAGGCAAAAACAGTGGACCCCTCCAACTTTAAAATGTTTGTAATGTTTTATAGTCAACTTCAACTACTAATACTAATATGCAACCATGACAAAAAAATTAAAATGTTGGTAAAAAAAAAAAAAAAAAAAATGAGTCAAAGCTATGTTACCGGGCTTTAACTCTTTGCACTCGTATGTCGGTGGTCACTCAACATGGGTGTTTCTGCACTTTTTTACTGTAGGGCCTACCACAGACTAAAAAAAGACAAAATTTCAAAATTAAATTTTTTGGCTTTTTTTACATTTTTTTGTAACTTTTTATATATTTGCCAATATTTCAAGTCTTACATGGACTTTAATATAGTAAACTATTCCACCGCCTTCTAAATAATAAACAAAATAATTTGAGTGGAAAGGGTTACAGAAACTTGCCCGGCAATCTAGGCCTGGGGCAAACACTGGTTGAAGATTGTCGCTTACGAGTCTTCTTTCTTAGCCTCCAGTTGCGGAGCCGGACCCTTCGCCCCCTGATTTAACGGATCGAATGTAGATCCCGGCCGCTGGGACGTATATCCTGCCCCGCGGACGGCTGTCATCGGTCGAAGGACGTCATCTTGTGAAGATGTGCCCGGACGGTACGCAATAGGCGTGCCCCCTCGGTACTGCAATCATTATGTTTTTCCATTACACACTGTACATAAAGATACGTACATATGCCTAATATATAACACTACTCGTCTACAATAAGCGATATTTGTAGGTAGCTCAACATTGACAATTTATTTACGTAACCAATAATACTAGCTTATTTAAATATTTGGTCATGTAGTCTATTGCACATGATACATCTCAATAGGTCCTATAGCTTGGTATTAACATTGGTTTTATAGTAACAAATGAATTAAGTCTTAGGCCTATAGGCCCTAATGCAACAAAGTTAGAAATTTAAGTTCTCAGTACCGGTAGCCTAAATGATTGTAAAAATGTATGCAAGGTCTTAAAAAGTTGATTTAGTCATAGTAGGGCCTACTGCATTTCAAGGCCAATATTGTGAAGTGTTACTTAGGCAAGCATACATATCAATTGAGAAGAATCAAACTGGCATCAAGTTATTTGCACTTGACTTAGGGCTAAATATTAAATTCTTAATAAGTGAACTGTGAAAACTAAAAACAGAACAAGAAAATATTGATTTTCCTTCATATAATTTCTAAAAAGTACAAAAGTACAGCCTGTACTACACTGTGGACATTGAGCGTTTGCACTCATGCCTCTTAATTTTCTCTATTAAGTAGGGGTGGGCAAACCCAGGATTTTTGGATTCGAACCGAACTCGAACTTGAGTTTAAAAAAAATTCGAACTTCGAACTCGAACCGAACATTTGTACGGTAACGCAGTAAAATAGTAGGCCTACTTTCCACAATAGATAATTATAGTGTTAAAATGTTTATGAAATTATTTATCATGAAATGTTTCAACATAAAAAGTGGTAAGGTTTGTTTATTTGTCCGTCCCAGTTAAAAAATACGAACTTCGAACTTTACAAAAATTTCAAACTGTATCAAACTCGAACCCAACTTAAAGGTAAATCAATCCGTAATAGCCTAATAGGTAAAATAGTGATAAGTCTGGACCGGCACCTCCACCATCCATTTTTTTGTTTTTAAATTTGTACCTGTGAACTGAGAACCATTTTTTGACTTGTCAAATAACATGTGACCACACACCACTACAAATTAGTAAAAAAAAAAAAATTGAACTTCGAACTTTTTTTTTGAACGTTCGCCCATCCCTACTATTAAGGAGAATTTTGTCCATGGCTTCTGGTGAATTTGTGCCTTTCATTTTATGTAGTCAATAAAACATTCTAACTCACTTTTAATTAACATTTTTCATTTCCTCTGGATTATTAGCAACATTTATTGGACTTTTTGGAATGATAGTTGTTCCCACAAAAATCTAAAATTTCAATGCTGTATAAGACATATTTTGTACCTATACTAACGTATGGGGCAGTAACATGGGCAGTGGGAACAAAATAAGAGAGTCAGCTGGAAGCAGCAGAAATGAAGATTTTAAGAAGTGTCAAGGGAGTTACAAAGATGGACAAGATAAGAAGTAATGTTTTGGGGCGCCTCATCGCAAGCAATCCGTGTCTTTCGCATTCAAAAGCGAGCCATCAGAATCATGGTTGGAGCCAATAGGAGAAAATCCTGTAAAGAATTATTTAGAAATCTAAAAATACTGACTCTTCCATGTATCCTTATTCAAATCTGTGTAATCTTTGTTCACAATAATCCTGAATGGTTTCCCCGCAATTCACAATTCATCACCATGGGACACGCTCGCCCAAATCAACATTCATATCGACTCTTTCAGCACATCCCAAATTTACCAAAGGACCATTGGCTCTATGCTCAGCCCTCTATAACAAATTACCAGCAGACATCAAACTCATAAATACAAGCAGGCACATAATTTTTAAGGCTAGAGTAAAATCATTTCTGCATGACAAGTGTTTTTATTCTATTGATGACTTTGTAAATCAGAATGACCGACAAAACTAAACTAATAAACAGTCTTTTATTATGTCAGCACCCTGCACTATGCCTTGGGTATGTTAATATGCTTGTCAGTATAATGTTTTGTCAACTTAAACTTACCCTTTTATGTTATTAACTTTTGTTCTAGACTGAATTATAGTTATTATAAGTATTTTAAGTATGCTCTACCTAGAATAGTAAGTATATAAAGTTTATCTGTGTATTAGAATATCTACTATTTCACACTCTCTTCGGAGCAGTGCATATCTGTACCATGTAGGCCTACACGATCAAAATGAAATAAAGAATTATTATTAATGTAATTAGAAAAGAACTGGGACTGGAGAGATTTGGGTTTTAAAGCTAGGAAGAGAACGTCTTAAGGCCGCCATACTTGATCCAACTTGCATGACAAGCCCGGCTTGATCATGCCGTCGTACAATTAAGTTTGATCGTTAATGGCGGAAATTGGATGACTTGAACTGCAAATCGTTCGGCTTGACGATTTTCTGTCTCCGCCTGATAATTTCAATCATGCCAATAAGTTGGAAGCATTTATAGCCAATCACAAACCGAGTTGAAATCTGACGTCACGGCAAACATATGATTGTGAGAGCAGTCCTATTGTTTGTAGGTCTTAAGATAGTTTGGACAATGCAATAATTACAGCAGAGGCAAGTGCCTTAAGATATTTTGATGACATTGATGGCATAGTATTTAAACCGTGAACATTTTGGAGTGCTTTTTTGAGGTTATGTCACTGGTTTGTGAAGAGATTGGATCACTGGTTGGATGTGTGAGTGGATGTGTGCAACCTTCAGACTTAACTTGACAACTTGCAAGACAAGCCAGGCTTGTCATGCAAGTTGGATCGTGTATGGCGGCCTTAAGGCCATCTTAATTAAGATGGTTTGGACATATGAAAAGGATGGGCAGGGAGAGGATTCCAAGACGAGAATTTAAAGCGGCAGAGGAGGGGAAAAGAAGAGTAGGAAGGCCAAGAGAGAAATTGAAAAGATTAATTCAAGAAGACGTTGGAAAAACGGGATGAAGTGTGGGAGCATGTGGCACTTGAGTAAAGCTGTGGGAGGACAGAAGAGAGTGGAGTAAATTGATGGAGAGGAAGGAGTTAGATGATGAGGAAGAAACATTGAGTCTGGCAAGCTTAGTACCGTATCTACAATGGGAGATCACGGGTGGAAAAATGAGAGTGGTACACGGGGAATTGATGTGGGGGAAGTATTCTTTCCTGGCTAGAACAGTGGTAGAGGGGATAGTGGTGTAAAAAGTGCTAGGCCTACATGATCGTCTTTGAAGACCTAAATAAAATAAAGTCTGTCCTTTCTGTTCTGATAAGAGGGGAAATCAGGGAAAGGATTCTGTGGATAACATTGTCAATGATGACTTAAGTAGTGGAAGAGAAATAACAAGGAGATTGAGCCTCCTGTCACTGACTACAACAGACAAATGCAGGATAAAATTAATAACAAAACAGCCTCTTGGCTACAGCACAACGTAGGCAAATATATAGGCCTAGGCTTACCAATATAGGAGACAATTAATGATTCCCATGGTACTACGTTAACATTTAGGCTAACGGCTATTGGCTAATAATGGGTAGGTAGGGGAGAGGGGGGGACATGGTACAGTTCAGAACGTTTCAATTTTTTTACATATACATGTGCAAATTTGGGAATGAGACCTTTGTCATAGTAAAATACAACCATTAATCTATGATATGTTGTACTACATCTTTCACATTTGTGACCACTACTAATAAATAATCCACATATAGAAAATTATTACAAATGTACCAATGTACCCCATAGGCGGGGCACATTGTACTAGTATGGGGCACATTGGTACACACATGTTTACTGGTCAGTATTTACAAGTTTAGGCCTACATAGGGTGTTTATTTTATGTATGTCAATAGTGGTTTACATACATGAGCTAATAAACTTCTTGTAACTTCTTGTAGGTGATTTCCCAACACAGCTGAAATTGGCAAGGGTAACGCCTATTTATAAGGGTAAAGGTAAAAAGAGTAATAGGAATTCTTATCGACCTATATCAACTCTTCCAATTGTAGGGAAAATTATTGAAAATATTTTACACAAGAGTTATTACATGAAGTGGATGCATCTGAAGGTTAAGTGCAAACAGCATGGTTTCAGGAAAGGTAGGTCAACGCAAAGTGCCCTTCTAGCATTTACAGATTTTATCTATAAAGGGATTGATAAACGTAATGGTAAGGTTGGAGCTGTCTTTGTTGATCTTAGGAAAGCATTTGATTCAGTACCTTTTTTACTCTCTTTAATAAAATTAAAAACCCAGGTTTAGCGTAAGTCCTTATTTGTTATCAATTTTAGCGGATTCTTTTTTAAATAGAAAAATGTTATAAATCTTGCAAAATATAGTTCAAAAGTATTCAATATATTTTGTGTGTACCCCAAGGATCAATATTAGGACCCCTGTTATTTATTCTTTATATAGATGATATATCTACTATAATGGGAGGCATCAATTATATCTTATATGCTGATGACTTGGTCTTTTATTTAGAAGGTGTGGATGTCGAAGAGATCGTAAGACGTCTTCAAGAATTTTCTAAAGAGGATGGATGATTGGTTTTAAAACTCAGGAACTTGATATTAATTATAGCAAACAAATTTTATGATTTTTCATAAGGCTAATGATAGAAGCATGAATGATATTCATTTGACGTTAAATTGTAAATGGTTAAGTTAATTCTAGAGTGTATGAATTTAAATATCTTGGAGTTTTCTTAGATTGTAATTTAAATTTAAGAAACATTATGAATATGTGTGTAATAAAGTATCATCAGCAATTGGAATTATAAGTAGAATGAAGAGGTTTGTAACCGAGAGAATGTTGAGGTTACTTGTAGATTCTTATATTCACTTGTTATTGATTATTGCTTAGTGGTTTGGGCAGTAAGACTTCTACTGAGTATGTTGTACTCCAAAAGAGAATTGACATTTGTTTGATTCATTTCCCTTGAACCAAGATTTGCAGTCTGATTGTTTCACGATTGAGGAGAGGATGAAGTATAGCGTGCTGGTAAATACATACAAAGTATGAAAGGTATGTTTTTTAGGTATTCTACCCAATATTTTTAAAATTGTTGATCGTGATAGAAATTCTACTTTAATAAACTCATTGGAAGTTCCTAGATTAAATTCTGAAGCATTAGAAAGTCATTTATGTACAGAGGCGTATCCTATTGGATTCAATTTCTTATGATATTAGAAGCCAGTTTACTGATCTAGGAATTGTACTATTTAAGAGTAAAATTGAAGCAATGATAATGAATCAAAGAGCAAAAAATTGATTTTTATTAGGTAGTATTTATTTGTAGGTTATTGTCTGTGTGTTTGTGTAATGTTAATTTACCTTCATAAGCTCTTATAATTGATTTTGCTTTTCTCTTTGTTTGTCATTATTGCTTTGATTATGATATAAACAATGTATTTTCAACTATATTTTTCTGCCTAGATTGTCTGGTTGCCGCCCACTGATGGAGCTTGCAACTTGATTTAGGTGTCCTGTATCATTGCTGTGATCAGTTTGACATGAAATTTTTAAAATAATATATATATCTGATATAATTATATATATGAGTCAAGATTTGAACACAAAAATGAAGATTGAACCCAAGAATAAAGATTTCGCGTTCGGTGGTTTCTTCCGCGAAAGTTTGATTATACTCCCTGATTTGCTGTTCCTGATTTTTGGCAAACCTCATATTCGTTTGAGTGGGATCGTCTAATAAATCAGTTTTTTTCTTTTCGTTTTTCTTTTTTAATGTTTTTCTTTTCTTTTCTTTTCTTTTCTTTTCTTTTCTTTTCTTTTCTTTTCTTTTCTTTTCTTTTCTTTTCTTTTCTTTTCTTTTCTTTTCTTTTTCTTTTCTTTTCTTTTCTTTTTCTTTTCTTTTTTTTTTTTTTCTTTTCTTTTTCTGTTCATTCTCCACCCTTTTTTATATTTGATTCATTCATGGAATGCATATAATATCATTCAATTTGTTACAAAATTCTTGTGTTAAATGCATTGTTGTTTAATGCTACTATTTCAAATATTTACGAAAATGTAATTTATTGTTGTTTCTGCATCTATGTAATTAGATTTATTTAGTTGTCCTCCTTTGTAAATCAGTTTTTATAACTGAATAGGATAGACGTTAAATAAATAAATAAAATAAATAATAATAAACTTGTCCACATAGACCCTAGTATTACTGGTTGCCGCCCACTGATGGAGCTTGCAACTTGACTTAGGTGTCCTGCGGTCTGATTCTGTAAAATCGTTATGGAAGATAACGATCGTTATCCGGCACTTTAGCGACAATTTTGCGTGTCAACTGATTCTGTAAAAATGATAGCGATCGCTATCATAACGAGAATGAAAAAGGAGTCGCTATGCTATGCTATCAAGATACGATAAATGGCGGCCGTAGCGACTATTTAACAGAATCAGGTCGATAACGATAATTATTAACGATTGATATTTCATATCAACCGTGATGCTATCGCTATCATAGCGACTATTTTACAGAATCGCACTGCTGTATCATTGCTGTGATCAGTTTGACATGAACTTTTTTTAAAAATTATATATCTGATATAATTATATATATGAGTCAAGATTTGAACACAAAAATGAAGATTGAAACCCCAAAAATTAAAAATTTCGCGTTCGGTGGTTTCTTCCGCGAAAATTTGATTATACTCCCTGATTTTTCTGTTCCTGATTTTTGGCAAAAACCCCATATTCGTTTGAGTGGGATCGTCTAATAAATCAGTTTTTTTCTTTTCGTTTTTCTTTTTTTTTCTTTTCTTTTCTTTTCTTTTCTTTTTTCTTTTTTTTTTCTTTTCTTTTTTTTTCTTTCTTTTCTTTCTTTTTCTTTTTTTTTCTTTTCTTTTTTTTTTTTTTTCTTTTTTTTTCTTTTCTTTTTTTTTTTTTTTTTCTTTTCTTTTATTCTCCACCCTTTTTTATATTTGATTCTTTCATGGAATGCATATAATATCTTTCAATTTGTTCCCAAAATTCTTGTGTTAAAATGCATTTGTTGAAATGCTTCTTTCAAATATTTACGAAAATGTAATTTATTTTTGTTTCGCATCTATGTAATTAGATTTATTATTGTCCCCTTTGAAAAATCTTTTTTTATAACTGAATGGGATAGACGTTAAATAAATAAAAAAAAATAAATAAAAATAAATTGCCAAATGACCTAGTATTACTGGTTGCCCCCCACTGATGGAGCTTGCAACTTGTTTTAGGGTCCTGGGGGTCTGATCTGTAAAATCGTTAGGGAAGATAAGATCTTTTATCCGCACTTTAGCGACAATTTTGCGTGTCAACTGATTCTGTAAAAATGATAGCGATCGCTATCATAACGAGAAGAAAAAGGAGTCGCTATGCTATGCTATCAAGATACGATAAAAAGGCGGCCCTAGCGGGCTATTAACAGAATCAGGTCGATAACGATAATTTATAAACGATTGATATTTCATATCAACCGGATTGCTATCGCTATCATAGCGACTATTTTACAGAATCGCACTGCTGTATCATTGCTGTGATCAGTTTGACATGAAATTTTTTAAATAATTATATATCTGATATAATTATATATATGAATCAAGATTTGAACACAAAAATGAAGATTGAAACCCAAGAATAAAGATTTCGCGTTCGGTGGTTTCTTCCGCGAAAAGTTTTGATTATACTCCCTGATTTGCTGTTCCTGATTTTTGGCAAACCTCATATTCGTTTGAGTGGGATCGTCTAATAAATCAGTTTTTTTTTTTTTCGTTTTTTTTTTTTCTTTTTTTTCTTTTCTTTTTTTTTCTTTTTTTTTCTTTTTTTTTTTTTTCTTTTCTTTTTTTTTCTTTTTTTTTTTTTCTTTTCTTTTCTTTTCTTTTCTTTTCTTTTCATTCTCCCCCCTTTTTTATATTTGATTTCATTCATGGAATGCATATAATATCATTCAATTTGTTACCAAAATTCTTGTGTTAAATGCATTGTTGTTGTAATGCTACTATTTCAAATATTTACAAAAATTTGTAATTTATTGTTTTTTTCTGCATCTATGTAATTAGATTTATTTAGTTGTCCCCCTTTGTAAATCAGTTTTTTATAACTGAATAGGATAGACGTAAATAAATAAATAAAAAAATAAAAATAAACTTGTCCACATAGACCCTAGTATTAGGTGTGTGCTTAAAATTAGCTTAAAAGTTAAAATACATTATTGTGGGGAAATATCTAGATCGAAAGGGTTTGCCTACAATAGACAGACAGCTTATATACTAAAACTAGAATGCTATTTTACTATGTATATATACAAATAGCTACTAAACTAGGCCTAAGATAGACTGCAACATTAGGTCTACAGATAGATTTTTTATTAACACTAGCTGGTGCATAGGGGCCCGTAATGTAGGCCTACCAATGTGCCCCCAAGGCTGTGTACCAATGTGCCCCATCTGGTATTGTTTTAGAAAATAAATTTAAAAAATTTTAGGTTAGGTGTACAGTCATATAGCAATGGCTTACAATTTAATCAGATAAATTGCGGTCATCACATAAAAAAATAGCTTGAATTACCTACAATAACATTAATCAACCCCTTACAAAGTTTATCACAACTATTTTCTTTCCACATCCCCTAAAAACAATTTATATCATAACTTAGCCATTTATCAATGGGAAAGGCTCAGATTTTCAGAGCTGGTAGAGTTCCTCACTGCCTCTAGATCACTCATAATACACTGCTGAAAATTAAACATGGGTGGCAAAATTCAAACTGTACCAATGTGCCCCCTGTACCAATGTCCCCCCCTCCCCCTATCCTAGAACAGCGAGGTTGGTTCATCCCATTTTATAATCAAAGCAAAGGTGATGTGCATATCTAAGCCAAAATAACAAAAAGCGTGTAGACCTAGGCTACTCCAAGCTTTTTAGTAGACCGATCAGGCCATGTTATGAATATCCAGTGTATTTACGTCCCCTGTCCGTACGGTAGGCTTCCCTAGGCAAAGGGTCAGGGGAAAAACCGAACATTCCTGGGCCCTAGGGCCTACTAGCCTAGATCTATAGGCGTAACCCTAGCTATGACTATGTCTTGTTCATGTTAGACCCCTAGCCTACTTTTGCTGCGAGTTATCGTTACTGGTAGGCCTAGGCCTAGGCGTACTGAGGAGTGAGATTTAGTCCTTAGAGACGATCTTAAGGATTTAAAGAAAAAACTGGTCAGAAATGAAGAAAATTTTAAAATAAATCACCCCAGATGATGTTCCAAGTCTCATAGCTGAGGCTGTTCCAAACCCAGAAGCCGCGGTGTGCGGGTCGTGGTGCCCAAGCGCGATGATGTTGTTCCCAACCGTGTAGCAACTCCAACTCGTGTGGTTGTGCTAATACGATTTGATGTTCCCATCTTGGGGTAAACTAAAATAAGAAAAAGTCAAACCAAATCGTTTAGAAAAAAATCATTATTGACAGAATAAGCCCACGGACTTTGGTCCCAAGCTCAATTCCAACTTACAATTTGTCTTTTGGCAGTTGCATAACTTGAACGTACAGCTTTTTTGAAAAATGTCATCGTATTCTAAATTTGTTGTATCTAATGCTGCTGAATAATCATTAAACCCAGAATATAGATCATCGTCGTCACCGATCACTGTAATTTTGCCATTTGTTTGCTTCAGAAAAGGTTAGAGTCACTCAACAAGCTTTGGAATGTCAATTTAGGTTAACATTTTTACCGCCAGTCTTAATTTTAGAAGCAGCAATTTTGTAGAAACTTTTTTTGTCGACTCAACTTGCATTGCTTTTCATATAGTCTACATATTAGCCGCTAGGAAGCAGCAGTTCCTTGACATCAATTCATCAGCTGCTGGACATGGACCAAGATGTGCGAACAGTCACAACATCAATGGCGGACAGCCTAGGATGGGATCAATCACAACTTCGAAAATATGATTTACTTCTAGAAGAGATTCCTAGATTAAGTATTTCTGCCCCTAAAGTTGATGAATTGATGTTAAATAATGTAAGTCTGTTATAATTTTTGTAACTATGCGTGTGAATTTCTAGGTTAGGCTGTGGCAGCCTGCCTAGGTCTCACGCTCTCTGATTTTATTTTATCGGCCTAGGCCCTAGGCCTATGCCGCGGCTGCTTGTCACTTTTTGCAATGCTTTGTAGGGGGTTAGGGGGTGGGGAGGGCGCGATGCCTGTAGGTGGCATAGGCCTAGCCTGGGCCTAGGCCTAGGCTAGCCCTAGGCCTACAATATTTTTACAGTTGGCTGGGAGCTGTATCCTGCATTAGGGCTAGGGGCAGGCTACCCCATAGCAAAATGACTTCTAGGGCTATGTACTAGACCCTAACCCTATATTGGCCCGACTGCTTGGAAGTAATAGGCCTAGGCCTAGGGCCCTTTCACTTTGTTTAAGTCTGATTACTAATATCTCGATGCCAATTTTTTTTAGGAAGTGGCTATTTAACCGTAGCTACGGGAAAATTACGATTCTCAATTCGTCCGTAGCATGAACGAAGATCAGCGGAAATAATCGAAGGTATCCGAATCGTCCGCGGGGTACCACGTAAATAGGCCAATAGCTTCAAATAATTACAGTGCATTGTGGCAGAGTGGTAGCGCGTCCGAATTCTATGCGAGAGGTTGGCGGTTCAAATCTTTGTTTGATAGTTTTTTTTACCATTCTATTTGGGTCCATGTTTTTTCTGCAAATGATTTCACTGCATTGGGCCCCCCCCGGTCGCAAACACAATTCTAGATGATAAAAGCGTTTAAAAAGGCTGCGCCGCGCTATTTCTAGGATACAATCGAAAAAGAGCGCCCCCGAAACCCTTTTCCTTTAAAAAAACGAGTTTAATTAAAATAGCAACGTTAAAGGTTTTGGAAAGTAGAGTATTTTTTTAAAAAAAACGAGTTAAGATTTAAAAATCAACGTTAAAGGCCGATGCACAATTGCCCGGGTAACGCAACGAGAACGACAACGAAAACGGGAAAAATTTGAATCACACGTTAACTTACGCCGATGCACAATAAAGCTTCCCGTTCCCGGTCGTTCCGTACCCCGGCAAAAAAAAGGGGGAAACATCACCAATTTTTAACTTTCCGTACGTTCCTTTCCGTCGTTCCCGGGAAAAACCATGGGAATCAAGATGTGCCGTCCAAAACTTTTTTATCAGCTAAATTGAGGGTTTTATCCGATAATATGCGAAATAAATTGAATAAACTTGAGGGGAATAACAAAAAACAAAAATAATTTAACACACTTCCCAGCAAACATTTTTGCGGTGCCCCGCAGTTTCCGAAGTCTGCCCCGTAATCCGCTAGTGGGGGACCCTAGGGCAGCCGTAGGGGCCCCCCGTACGGAGTGCCCTAGGGGCCACGACCGGGTCCGTACGGGACATCCCGCATCGTCCCAGTGTGCCCCCAAAAAGGTCCCAAACGTTCCCCGCCTTTGCCCGGCCCTCCCCTTGATGGTCCCGGACGGGCCCCATAGTCTGCCCGCTATTTTCCCGCCGGGTCCCGCCCGGGTCCCGCACGGGCCCCGCACTCGTCCCCAGTGTTTCCCGTGCATTGTTTTCTGGGCCCCATTGTAGACACTCAAAGAAGCAAGATAAAAACGGGCCAAAATTTTAAAATTTAAATTTATTTTTTAGGCGATGCATTTTCCCAAATTTATACTTTTAAGGGAAAGGGGAATAAGTACATAGAATAAGACAAAAATTACAGACTTTTAAATTTTTTTGACTAACCCGAACTCGAACCCGCAATGCCTTCTTCCGGAGTCAGACGCTCTACCCACCGGCTACAGCACCTATATTTCTATGGCGCGTTAGATGGTTATGAAAGGGAGCACGCTTGCGGGATTGCGGAACACAACATTGCAGTGCAACTAGTGATTTGAAAATGTTTTTTTGGTGTTTTTTAAAAAATGATACTATTATATTTTTTTAAATCCTTGTATCCTCTTCGTTTATTAGGTTTTTAAAAAATACTCGATCATTAAATCTTAGCGGGTGGAATTTTGCATTGGACGACGGTAGGCCAAAAAAGATTTAAATTGTTTTTAATTTATAACCAACGAATGCGAAAATTACCCCCCCCTCGCTCCGCGTGGACATACAATTAGGGCGCTCACCGAGTACGGGGGTTTGAATCCCGAAAAAGGATTTTTTTTTGTGATCGCCTTTATGCTATTATCCCCACAATCAACTCAATAGCCTAGTGCAAAAAGGGCGTTAAGAAATACAAATATCAAAATATTTTAATATAGTTACAAAAAAAAATTATTTCATTTAAAATTTTTTTTAACAGTATGTTCTTTTTTTTGCCCTATAGATATTTTGATTCTACAACATTTATTTTATTTATTATTAATTTGTTTATAAAAAATTAGGTTTATGTATTTAGTTGTAACAAAGGGGATATCACCATAATTTGCTATAGGCTACGTATGCACTCTCTGATTCTCTTAAAAAATTTTTTAAGTTTAATTTATTTAAATTTATAAAAATTAATAAAAGAAAAGAAAGAAAAAAAGGAAAAAATTAAAAAAAAGAAAAAAAAGAAAAAAAAAACAGATTATTAGAGATCCAACTCAAAAAAATATGAGGTTTCAAAAAAGGAACAGAAATCGGGGGAGAATAAAAACTTTCGGAAACGACCGAACGCGAATCTTCATTCTTGTTTTCAAATTTGATAAAAATTTTAAGTCAAAAATCTTGACTCTAAAAATTTAGACATATAATTATTGGGAAATTGTATAGGCTTTTGTCAAAAAATGATCACACAAGATACAGGACACCCAAAATCAAGTCGAGTTCACCGGGCGGCCACCAGACAACATCCTTTACAACTTAATAAGACTTAATACGATTACCGTTTAAATCAATTGATTTATTTATTTTTTAAATTAAAAATTATATAGGCCTACCCTTTTTCAGTTATAAAAAAACGATTGCAAGAAATAAAAAAAGAATAATAACGGAAGTATTAAATCAATCTATACACACGTATGTTTTAAAATAATTACTCCCACTTTTGGGGTTTTCCCCTTTTGTTTCCCCCGGGGACCCGTGCGGGTCGTCCCTAGCTTTCCCGAAAGGGTTACCCCGAAGTTTCCCTCGCGGGACCCGTGCGGGTTTTCCCGTTTGTTCTCCCCAAAAGAAATGTCCCTAACATGTCCCCAACTGTCCCGCGGGGGACCCTGCGGGGGTTTTCCCATGCTTTCCCCCAAAAGGGGGGTCCCAAGTTTTCCCTCGCGGGGCCGTGCGGGTTGTCCGTAGTTTTCCCAAAGGGTTTTCCCTAAATTTCCCTCGCGGGACCCCTGCGGGTTCCCCTGTTTTCCCCGATAGAAATGTCCCTAACATGTCCCTAAAAATGTCCCCGCGGGGGCCCCTGCGGGTTGTCCCCTAGCTTTCCCCAAAGGGGGTCCCTTAAATTTCCCTCCGGACCCGTGCGGGTTGTCCCCTAGTTTTCCCCGATAGAAATGTCCCTAAAATGTCCCCTAAAATGTCCCTTGCGGGACCCTGCGGGTTGTCCATAGCTTTCCCGAAAGGGGTGTCCCTTAAATTTCCCCCCTGGGGGCCCGTCGGGGTTTTCCCCTAGTTCTCCCAGATAGAAAAGTCCCCCAACATGTCCCTAAAATGTCCGCGGGGACCCGTGCGGGTTTCCCTAGCTGTCCCCAAACCACAATTTTCCCCAAAAATTCCCCCTTTGGGTTTTCCCGCACGGGGCCCAGGTCTCAGTTTGCTGGGTTTTTATTTTTTGTTCCCGCGGGTTGCTTCACGGGGGTATTGTGCACGAAGCCTTAAAGTTAGTTTCCCGTTACGTTGTCGTTCCCGTTCTCGTTTCGGGGAATTTGCATCGGCCCTTTAAAATTTGGGAATAAGTATTTTTGAAAAGGTTTTAGGCCCCTAAGAAAGTATAATAAACATGGCGCGCCCGGGAAAAGTGAAATGGTAGTGTTTGTTTCAACTTTATTTAAATTTTAAAATAATTCGTATATTTTTAGAGTGGTTATTTTGAAAAAAGTAATTTACTTCCCCTTTTACGGTTAAATTAGCAGGCCTAATTTTCCGACCCACAGTTCGGTACCTTCGGTGATTTCCGGATGTTTGTTCTGGGACAATTGAGAAAGTAATTTTCCCTAGTACGGCAAAAGCCTCAGTTTTTTTTAACTTTACTCAAAATAAAACTGAGTGTAGGCCTTTGGGTTTTTATAGCCTATTTTTACATCGAACGTAAGAATCGAAGAAATTATTTTTTCATTCAAACGTAAAAATGCAAGAAATTTAAAGTCGGCCCCAACAAAATATACGTTGCATTTTAAACGAAAAAAATGGTAGGCCTACTTAATAGCGCCTTATTAACTGGTTGAACGTGAGAATAATTGTTGTCATCTTAAGCATCATTCACAATTAGTTCTAAGCTCAAGGGAAGGCGTATCTAAAAAAGCTAGGCTTTACAAAACCTACCATTTTTCATTACTCCTGATTGGGCATGCGTTTTGTCGGGTGTGGAAAAGAAAAAAGCAGGGTGGGGAGTTCCTTGTTCGTGATTGGGGTCGTCGTAAGAAACCGTCGTAAGAATTGGGTTTTGGGCAATTTGTTACGACATAAACCCCCTTTACGCTTTTTTTCGACTTAGGGGTGTTTGAACGTTCTGATTGAAACACATACTCGGCAATACAAAATTATTACGCCTTAGGCCTTGCGCCTTACGCCTTAGAACTAATTGTGAATGATTCTTTACAGAGAGCTGGACATGGCAATCAGATGATAGGCCTCCTATTTGGGGAGGCCTACTCTTTCGGTTGGTGTTCCCCAGCGTTGGAAAAGTAGGTTAGGGGGAGTGTGGAGGGGGTGGAGGCGCAAAGCGCGTATATTTTTCAATAGCATCATTATTATTATTATTGATTCATAGCAAAATTTTCGTAAAAGTTTGCCCCGACTGGGGTTCGAACTCGGAACCCCCGGCTTAACATGCCATAGCTCTACCAATTGAGCTACCGGGACCACAGAACAAACCTTTACTCAATGCTATTTGTTGTGACTGTTGACTTCCTTTGACATGCTTTACAATTGTTTATAAAATCAAAAAACTATGCCCCTTAAAGCGGGGCTTTTGGTTTAAAAAACCCCTTTTATTCATTTTTATTATTATTATTATTTTTAAATTTTTATTTTTTTTATTATTTTTTTAAATTTTAAAGGTTTTTAAAAAAGCTACCCCCCGGGCCGTCCCCAGTGGGGGCAAATTTTTTGGGAAAACCCTCCCTATGAATAAAATAAAAATTTTAATAATTTTTAAATTTTAAAACATACATGTTTCCCGCGCCCCATTTCCCCCCATTCCCCCCTAACCCTATTTTTCCCCCAATATCGAAAGGTTTTTAAAAAAGTTTGGGAACCCCAAACCAAAAAGGGGTGCCTCCTACGGGGCCGGTTTCGTGACTTTTTTGGCGCCCAAAGGGAAAAGCGATTTTTTAGCCCCCCCCCCCCCCCCCAAAATTTAAAATACAAAAAGGTTTTTTTTTCCCTTTGGGGGTCCACCTAAAATGGGAGTCTTGAGCCCTTTCGGAAAGTCATCATTTAACAAAAGGGATGCAAATTTTTTAAAAAACTAAGAAGTAGATAATAAAAAATATTTTTTTTTTAATAAATTGAATACGGGAAAAAATTATGTTGATCAACATAAGCCCGCAGCTTTTTATTTTTCCATTTTTTTTAAATGAAATATTTAATGGGCCCTAACATTTTTAATTTTGATTTTTTTCTCATTTATATTAGGGGAAAACCGGGCATCCCCGTGGGCTTTTTGGGGGAAAGATTTAAAAGGGCGAAAACGGCATTTTTTTTTCATTTTTAGGCCAAACAGTTTTTCCCCCCCTTTCCCCGGGAAAGGGGAGAAATGCTGCAGGGGGCGTCGGCGGCGTCCCCCCAGGGCCCCACCCTTTTATTGGTTTTTAAGCCCAATAACTTTTTACCTAAAGGGAAAAATTTTTTTAGGAAGTAGTTTTGTAGAGAATTAAGGGGTTGAACACTTGGGGTCCAGTTTCGTTGTTTCTAGAGCACATAGGGAAGGTGCCAGGAGCCGTCGGGGACGCCCCCTTTCACATTTTTGCCTATAACCCCCTGAACCCCATTTATCAAAAAAATTTTATGAGAAGTTTTTTTTGTAGGAATATAAATTGGAGTGTAAAATTTATGTTTTTTTTGTTTTCATAATTAACAAAAATTAGGGTTAATTAATGAAAAATTGATATGGGCAATCACTTTTTAACGGGTAATTTTGGCCTCTTTTTTTCAAATTTAAAACGTCTAAATTTAAATGCCCCTGACAAATGAAGATGGAAATAGGGAAAATTTAAAATTTTTTATTATATTTTTAATAATAGGGTAGGAAAATAGGTTATTATTAATAAGAAAATGTACCTTTCCCTTTAAAATCAAAAAAATAAAGGTATAATTTCTAAATATTATTTTTAAAACGTGTTTTCTCCCTTTTTAAGTAGAACCGGAAATGGGGTTTTTCAAAAGGGACGGGGAAACTTTGAAAAACTTTTGTGACCAGGGAAAATGTAAAAAAATGTTCACCCAAACATTACCAAGCATTAATCCCGATTCCCCATGGTTTTTATAATTTAATGAGACTAATATAACACCTCCCCCCCCCCATTCGGTGCTGCCCCTTAATCGCTGCCCCAGAACCGAGGGACCGTCCGCGGGGCTCATACGGGGGGGCGTGGCCCCAAAGCGCGGATTTCGGGGGGGTTTGGGGGTTTTCGAGGCCCCCCAAAAGGCATGGGTTTTTTTTTTTGCCCCAAAAAAATTTCCCAAAAATTCAAAACTTCTCTAACGAAAAATGCGAAAAAAGGGGAAATACCCAAAAATTTTTTTCCCCCCCCCCAACCCAGGGGGGTTTTAAAAATGCCACATGCAAAAAAATTTTTACAAACAAAAAAACAACATCAAAAAAAAACAAACACGAGTGGGTTAAACAACGTAAAAACCAAGTTTAAAAGGAAAATTCTATACGCAAAGATTTGGGGGCCCCTTTAAAAAAAGGTGATTTCACTTGAATTGGTTTTGTACGTTCCCTGCAAAACAACCTCAAATGCACAAAGGATTTTGAATAACTTATTTTTCGTCCCGGAGAACTACTTTTTTTTTTGGATGGATATGCTGGGGAACGATGTCAATTGGTTTCTTATATGCCATAGGAAAATAGTGAATGAAACGGTTGGATTGAAGAGGGTTTTAAGGGAAACCCTGCAACGGGTTTTTCAAATATAGACTGGTAAAACATGTCAAAAAGGGAAAAGTTGAAGCTCACTTGAACACCACCAGAAGGGGAAGGCAATTTTTTCTTTTATGGTAAGGTGTCAAAAAAGCCGAAAAGGGAAAGGGGATTTTTGGGGGAAATAAAGAAAGCAACCAGTGATTTTTTTGGGGGGGGGAGTTCGATTCAATAAAGTTAAAATATAAAGTTTTTAAAAATTTTGAAAAAAGAAGGGTTTTTCTCGACCTTTGTTTAAAGCTGTTATATTCAAACATTTAAAATGGGTTGAGCTATTATTGGTTTTTTACGACTGGGTTTGTAAAAGGTCTGGCTTTTTTCACTTGGGCTTTATTTGAAATGCTAGTCAAATAGGGCCCATGGGCTTTTTCCCCACGATAAAAGGAATTATGCTCGTGTGATCCCAAATTTATCCCCGCCGAGATGAGGGGGATAGAGTTTAAAACCCCCAATACCTGGAAAGAGTTCCTCGAAGGAAACTGGGTTTTTTTAAAAAATGAAATTTGGGACCATTTTTAAATTTCAGTTTTTTGTAATTTCTACTATTTTTAAATATTACGGGAAAATTAGTTTTTTGGGTTTTTTTTGCATCTAGTAATTAATTTATTTATTTTTTTCCCCCTTTTTAAAAACATTTTTTTTTAACTGAAAAGGATAGGGCGTTTTAAAAAAATAAAAAAATAAATAAATTTAAAATTTTTGTGCAAACCCGGGGAAACATGCCCCGAGCAAAAAAATTTCCCGGGCTTGAAGGGAGAGGGGGGGTCCCTTCTTGGATTAACCCCTTTAACCCCCTGGTTTCTTTGCTCAAGAAATTTTTTCTCATAGCTCCTGAAATGGCAAGACTCTCTGGGGAATCGTACCTTTAGATAACTTTTGGGAATTTGTTTTGGGGTCATAAAGCATCATAGGGACACTCGTTTTTGTAATTTGGGTAGACAAAAATACTAAAAAAGGAAAATGGTTGGGCTTTTCAGGGGGTTTCCAATCCATTTTTCTGTCCAAATTTTAAAAAATTATTAATTTGGCAAATTTTTGGGAATGACTGAAATAGTTGTTTTTGATGTGGTTTTGGGCAAAATGACGTTGGGGAACTAGAAAAAGAACGAATTTTTAACAGACGCATTCCCAAACAACACAGTTTTTAAAGTTTTTGGGCCCCCGATAAAAAAAATTAAAACTGATGACGGGAAAAAGATAACCCAAAAAATTTTAAAACAAACTAAACATGAAATCACGAACTTAAAGAAACATTAACGTGATTACGAGAATGCTTTTTAGCTTTAAAGGAACCCGAGGTTTTTGATTTGAAAAAAGCCATTGGTGTGTTTCAAAATTCCCCTGTTGTTCCCCCATCATTTTTTTTTCCCATTGATGGTTTCCTTACACCACTGCTCTATGAAAAGTCACTTGATGGCTATTTGGGGGGAATTCAATAAAAAAAGTTTGGGGAAATTACTAAAGTAAACGCCGACAACTGTGAAGCAATGTTTGGGCAGTCCCCCGATAATTACGGAAAAAAACAGGGAAATTCAAACTCTAACTTTAAAAATCCCAACACAAAAACCCCTTTCGTTCAATTGCCGATCCTTTTTTTATAAGTCCGCTGCACAGTAAATTCAGTGTTTACAGACCCTGGGTGTTTGGGGAGCCCCAATATTTTGGGGGTGGGTGCTGAAAGAAGGCCCCCAGTTTTTAAACTGTTTCAAAATCTCCCCTTTTACCTGCCCCCAACTTTTCAGAGGTGCCAAAATTTAAAAAATGTAAAATTTCTCGAAATCAAAATAAAGGGCCCCCCCAAGAATTGGCCCGTTTCGGACCCCCACAAACTAGCATGTACTGAAAATTTTTTGGTTTGACAAATGAAAAATGACGAGGATGGAGAGTGTCAAAAAACTACAACCCCTGAATACAGAACCCGGGAAAACGATGAGGATGAATGTTTAAATGGTGGATTTTTTAAAAATACTTTCCCCCGGAAAAGTAGTACACATTTAAACGTTTTTTTTGTAAAAATATCCCGTGTTTTTTCAGGTTTTTATTGCAAGAGTATGAATTTATCAAGGAAGATCAGAGGAAAACAATTATTTTTCTTAAAAAAACTGATTTAGAATTATACTTTATTTGTAGTAATTATAAGGTCCTTTTCTCCCCTTAAAAAAAATGTTTCAATTTTAATAAAAAAAAAAAAATATTTTTCCAAAATTTACCATTTCATAGTCAGTTATAATTTTTTAAAGTTTGAAATTTTAAAAAAAAGGGCATACTTACTGTGAAAGTGGTTTTGGGCCCTTGGGGGGGGCCCATATAATTAATTTTTTTATTTAAATTTCCCCATAAATTTTTTTAAATTTCTGACGAAAAAAGTAACAAATTTTTTGTTTGTTACAGTTTCCCAAAAATATTTTCAAAAAAAAAAGTTCACATATAAATTTTTTTTTTTAAATGAGGCGTTTTTAGAAGTTATAGGCAAAAATAGTGGAAAAAAAGGCGTCGCGACGCTCCCGGCGCCAAACCCAATTTGTTTCTCTATAGCAAGAAATGCAAACAAGGTTTTACCCCTTTAAATTTTCACAAACCCACTTTCCACATAGGGGATTTTTCTGTCAGGTAAATATTTTTTTTGACTTAGAAAGCCAATTTAAAAAACTGTTGGCGGTTCGCGACGCCGGGCCCCCCGCCCCCCTGCAGCATTTTTCGGGGAAATGCCAGGAAGGGGGAAAATACTCGTGTGGCCTAACTGAAAATAATGCCGTTTACGCTAAAAACTCTTTCCAAATAGCCTACGAGATCGAAATCATACAGGTTGCTCCTCTACTACTATTCCCTTTTTAAAAATTTATTTCAAATTAACGCGCCTTACTTTGGTTTTGGGAAAAAAACACTTTTACTAACGATGCGAGATCAAGCTGATGGGTTTCGTCATTTCGATCGAAAGCATCGCAAGAGATGAAAGTCTGTTTTGGGATTCATGGTTGAATCTCAAAGTATGTTTTTTATTTTGGAAAACTTCTCTCGCCACTAGCCACGGTGAACAGGAATGCTCAAAAGAACTCGTAAGGCATCCAAACATTAGGAAACAAATCCACCAAATCTTCTTTCTTCCAGGAAGTCTAGTACAGCTAGTGGGTATAGGCCTCAATTTTTTAGCCAGCATTCCTTGTAATGCTGGAGCTCGTCAAAGAGTTGTACTCCGCCCCACATCGCCAAGGGCCAATGGCTTCTTGACTTTTATCTGCCAATGCAAGGTGGAAGATCAGAAGCAGTGTTTCCTCAGTTCTTCTGCAATTGGTATAACTTTAAGGTCGTACAGAAACCCCCAAACATTTTTGGTGTTCCCTCATCTGAAAAAAAACGTTTGTCTATTGATACCAAGGCAGTGTTCAACAGTTTTGAAGAAATCAATCTCAAATCTCCTTTTTGGGAAGAGTTGGGAGGGAAGCCCCCTTACTGGTTGTGCTGACTTTTGTGCCCCAGTAATGTGTGTGTAAGTAACCCTTGCTGATGTGACAAACTTTGCATGCAGAATTTACTTCCTTGCTTTGCCCTACCACAGGTTTGGTTATGTGTTGTGGAGTTTTGTTTGCATGTAGTTAGCTGATTTTGAGTGGCCACCATCCGTCTGATGAGTCCCAGAAGGACGAAACGCGTCGTGGGATTAAGGTAACAAAGTACAAACAACTTTAAATTAGCTGCAGTTTTTTATCAGCAGGTGAAAAGTTTTGTCGCCCCCAGCCCTTCAGGCGGTTTTTTTGTTCTCTATGCTTTCCAAAACCTGTCAACCCTTCTCCAATCTATACATTATAAATCTCTTTTCGGGTGACATGGTTATTTGTTACATTATCCTTTCCTTCGTATTCAAATAACCTTTTCTTTCTACGAAGTCTAGGCAATGGTTTGAAAGAAAGGGGTTTCCCCTTGAAGATCCTCGGGCAATTTTCGTGCAGTAGCTACTGCATTAGCAAATCCCCCCAATCTTTGTAGGCTAAATTACTTAATCATTTCTGCAGTTTTCGTACAGTTTAACAGCGGACGCAATTGTCCCAAAAGATTTCTTCTGCATCTGCTTGCTCACGAGATTGCTTGAAAATAGAACATCGTACCATACAATCAAACTCACGATGAACTGGAAAATAAGTTAAATTGTTGCGCCAAGTCTGAGCTTCGTGTCTGATGTCATTGTCGGCTTCTTCTGATTCCGATAAGTCCCCCCAAAGCATCGTGCACTTCTCCCAGCTGATAACGAACAGCTGTCACGCTGTTTATTCTTGCCTTCCCATCGAGTAACGCACGATTTGCCTTTATGGTCAACTTAGATTTTTGTATTGGCGTCTTCAGGACCCCGATTCTATAACTCTGATGGAGTTGGGGGATCGGGCGTTTTTCTACCGTAATCGACTCGGCTGTTAGTGACGACCCGGTGAAGTCGATATCGTTGCGATAAAATCCGTTTACAACCGAGTCCGACTTTGGTCGTTAGCCAAAAATTTATTTATGTTTGATTAGTAAAAATGGGGGGTGATAAAGCCTTTGGGCCCACACGTAAACACAACAACTTATTAACTTTCTTTAAACGAATAACAACTAGTTTGATCAAAAAGAAAACCTACCTTTAGTAAGGGCCACCCCTAAAAGTCCTGTACGTTCCCTTTTTTTCATGTCATTATACCATTTAAAATCCAACTTCTCACTGATTGGAAATATTACACACATCTATGTCATTTCGAATATTTGACAACTGACTGCGAATCATTTGTTCACATTTGCCCGTCCACTGCCTTGTAAATCATACCTTTCGACCTCGACCAACCAGTGGCGTATCCAAGGGGGGGAGAGGGGGGACAACCCCCCCCCCCCTTTGGAAAAAAAGTGTAAAGGAGAAAATTAAATAACTACAAATTACCATCTGACTAAAAGAGGATTTTAGTAGATATAAGTTGGTTATTTTGATGCTTTAAGACGCACAGATTTTCACCAAAATGACCTTGATAGAGAAAACATTTACTAGATTGAAAAACTGGATTTTAGATAAAAAGTTGGTGATGCTTTAAAACGCACAGATTTTCACTAAAATCACCTTGAAAGTGAAAACTTTTGTGATAAAAACAGGATTTTAGGAGATAAAAAGTTGGTCATTGTGATGCTTTAACATGCAGATTTTCACCAAAATGAGAAAAAAATTTTTCTGGGGGCAAGCCCCCAGACCCCCCACTTAACCTACCCTTCAGCATCTATGAAAAAATTGATTGAACCCCCCCTTTATGAATTCCTGGATACGCCACTGCGACCAACAACAACCGGAACGATTAGGCCTACTGTTACTCCCGACCTTTGGTCTTTTTTTTTCTCGATTTGGATAGTCTGGAAACACTTCCGTAGGTGGAACTGTTGATATTTAATACAATCCAGAAATTAAAAAATCTAATAAGACAATAAGTCCAAAAAACGACAATACAGAAGTTAAATACAGTAAGATATCTCTTATCCGAGTTGGATGAGACCGGGGCACCTCGGATTTGCGAAAAACTCGGATGGCGCGGATCAATTGTTTATTTGCTCTCGTAGCATAGCCTGATGTGGTAAAATGATATATGACACATGTAATGGATAAAGGAACATAAAATACACACAATACACTTCATACAGGGTATACTAAAATGATTTAATAGCTTGTAATTCAAGCTCACGAACACACGTACACAATTAGGCCTACATGTCGTAATAAAAACGTATGTCTAGGCCTAGGCCTAGGCCTAAACTCGACGCAGTAGGCCTAGGCCTACAATGCAAACATAGGCCTAGCTCTCTTTCTCATGTGGGAAAACCTCTCACTACTATGCCCGCGCTGAAGCTCACGACGCAAGATAAGTCTGGGAAAGAAATAAGATAAGCCCAGGAATAACAATTCAATGCGTCGTGATTACGAATTTCGTGAATTGGTTGAAACATGATTGCATCTAGTTCCACAATGACCATCTTTGAACAGCTGTGTGTGAGATGGCTGGATCGTATGCGCACGCGCAGGCGCGCGACGCACACTGACCTCTATATGCTCAGTGGGTGGCACTGACGCTTACCGGCGATGCGCCCGACGCACACTGACCACTGAACTCTATACGCTCAGTACACTGATGCACACTGCTCGAAAGTCGAGATACTATATCGCCGATCTATCTTCTTTGCACTCACTCGTAAGGCATGCCTACAAATGTATGCGAGTACATTTAAAAAAGTGCGGCGCGGCGTCTGTAATTATTTTTATGTTTTATTTACGTATTTAAAACTTTTTTTTTTTTTTTTTTTTTTTTTTGGCGGCTCGGTTAACACGGAACATCGGATAAGAGGAGATCGGATAAGAGAGATCTTACTGTAGTTACCGTCTCGGTGGTCTAGTTGGCTAAGGCACCCCCACTTAACCTACCCTTCAGCATCTATGAAAAAATTGATTGAACCCCCCCTTTATGAATTCCTGGATACGCCACTGCGACCAACAACAACCGGAACGATTAGGCCTACTGTTACTCCCGACCTTTGTTCTTTTTTTTTTCTCGATTTGGATAGTCGGGAAACACTCCCGTAGGTGGAATAATTAATATTTAATACAATCCAGAAATTAAAAAATCTAATAAGACAATAAGTCCAAAAAACGACAATACAGAAGTTAATAGTTTCCGTCTCGGTGGTCTAGTTGGCTAAGGCGTCCACCCGGAAAGTGGGAGACTCGGGTTCGTACCCCGATCGGGATGGATTTTTTAATTTCTGGATTGTAAATACTAGGAAACGCTCAGTTGGACGCGTTGATAAGCGAGCACGTGCTATAGCTAGACCCACATTGCACATTTTTTTAAAATTTTAAAATTTGCGACGTTTGCTGTCCACAGGGCCATGTTTCCAATATTATTTATTATAGCCAAGGTATTTGGGTAAACCCGTGTGTAAACCTGTACGTTGTGGATAAAATCCACCGCCATCTAGAGGACCTTGACTCCTTGGAAAACTATTTAAACTCTTTGGTGACAAATAATACACTGCTTCCTCAAAAGTATTTTGATTACTTCTAGGTGGCAGCGCATTAGAAACTTCGCGCGTCTTTTCGTTGCCATGGCAACGTTAGTTTTGATATAATGTAATTTCCATTTACACTACTTATCGGATCAAAATAAAATCAACATATTCGTGACCGGACGGACATTCTAAATGATTTGGCCACCTTAGATTTTGTCGCCGTTTAGTTTGAAAAAAAAACTTTCGATTAACTTTAATGTAACTTTTTAACTTTTTGAACGATTTTGCCACAAAACTAATGGCATTCAATGCAGATCGAAGCTTGCGGATGGTCCAAATTTCAACTCGATCCGAACCTCCGTTCGACCGCTATCATGAGCCAAAAAAGCTCCGCGACTTTCCGTTGCCATGGTAACGGTACTTTGTTATAATGTAATTTCCATCTACACTACTTATCGGATCAAAATAAAATTAACATATTCGTGACCGGACGGACATTCTAAATGATTTGGCTATCTCAGATTTTGTCGCCATTTTGTTTGAAAAAAAAACTTTCAATTAACTTTAATGTAACTTTTTAACTTTTTGAACGATTTTGCCACAAAACTAATGGCATTCAATCGAGAACGAAGCTTCCGGATGGTCAAAATTTCAACTCGATCCGAGCCTCCGTTCGAACGTTATGGCGAGACATACAAACAAACAAACAAACAAAAAAAACAAACAAACAAAAAAAAACAGTGACTAATTTTTCCGGCAGAGTCAAATGGAAACGCTCACTTCGCTCGCTTAATTAACCTTTGTTCTTCTTCAGAAAAAATATATATTGTTCTGTAAAGCTTATTATATGCTAGCCTCAATCCACTGGGATGTGAATTAAAAATATTGTGCATTCCAAAATTTGGCGCCCCCAAAATCTCAGCGCCCAAGTTGCCCTACCCACGAGCCGGCCCTGACCTCGTATTGTAGCGGTACCGGTAGCCTGTGGTAGGTTACAGGTAGGCCTAGATACATAGATAAGAGTGATTTATTTCTGTTTAGCTTCCTGTGGTTATAACCGACTCGCAACTTGTTGCATCTGCAGAGAAATGGGACCTAGAATATTTAGAAGAAAACATGGGCGGCGGAGACTTCTCAGTGTTCCTATCACGTAACCACAAATTCAAGTATTATGATCACAAGAAAATGCCAAAAAAGTCTGCTGAAACGTCTGTTGAATTCACACCACCCACCAAACGAATCGATATAAAGTTACCAGAATTTGCAAAACGTTTACGGCAGTGGCGTAGGGGTGAAGAAAGGTAGGTTGTGGTGAAATGGCAAACGCCGTATTTATAGGTCATAATATTATCTAATTTGATGATGTTTCCTTGATATATTTTAATTACCGATACTAAATCTTGGCCACATTTACCATGTTACTGTAATTAGTTTTTCTTGCTGATTTCATCTTTATTTTTAACCTATGGTAGGCTTACTGGTAGGCCCTATTTATTTTTTAAATTTACTTAAATATTGCCGCAGATGCCATACAGACAGTATGCTATTAGTAGAGCCTAATGAGAAATGGTGATATAAAAACCCAAATTTTGTTTTATAAAACCCAAATTTCGCGTTTTTCGCGATTTCATTTAAATGGTCAAAAACATATATACCGGGTAGGCCTATACAAAAAAAAAATCAATCAAAATTTAAAAAAGGAGCCCTTTAAGTAGGGATGACATAAATTCCAATCAGTTAGAATCGATCATTGTGACCCACAAATCTATTTAGAATCGATTCCCAAGCAAAAATAAATATTTGTACGCACCATTATTTTGGTGGACTATTGCCGCGGAGCCCGTGACGTCACGAAACGATGTACCGCTCACTGCGCACGTAATGTTCGGTCTGGACCGGCACCTCACAAAATTCACAAAAAACTGCGGCACTCCACCATCTCCACATTTTGAGATAAAATCTAATTTGCGAGTTAATTCGCGTTTGACAGTTTAACAATTTTTTCGTTATTTCGCGATACTTTCAAATGTTTTTATCAAAATG